>DWHU01000768.1:0-15881 GCA_018247975.1 Parides photinus | reverse complement strand
AATTAAATATCACTGGCTCTATCCGCCAACCCGCACTTGGCCAGCGTGGTGGATTATGGCCAAAACTATCTCCATTAAGAGAGAAGGCCCTGAGTCCCAACAGCGGGAACATTTAGTGGGTTGAAAAAAAAATATTGAATATGAAATGGTTTTGGTAATCTCTCAATAACTTTCACTTTTAAAATAATTCTATTAGCTGCTTTAATATTTTTTAATATATACTTAATTCTTTTGATAATAAAAATGTTACAAAAATGAAATTGGCATAAACATTTTTTTTTTCAAAATCTTTAATCTTTGCTCTTAATAGGTTATGATTCATTGTTCAATTAAAGATTTATGCTAAAAATTTAAGATAAATCCATATTCATTTGTTATATTAAGTACAATTATACAAAGTAGCATAATAAGGTTAGTTTGTATTTCAATACATGAAACATTTAAAATAATATTTCAGTAGAGTATATTATACTCTAGTGAATTTAATTTAAGACATTAAAAAATCTAATAATGTTTAGATTGATTGCTTATATTATAAGAATTCGGACCACTTTGGTACAAGCCTGAACTATAGATAGTAAACAAGTATACCTTATTACAACAATGGCAAATCATACATCTTATATATAATTTTGAATCATTGCATATCAGAATATATATAAACAAAAAAAAGAAACATTTAAATTTTGATGTACCTGGAATATACAGAATAATTAGAAGCAAAGAAAATTTGGTTCTTATTAATATTAATAAAATTATGTTAACATTAAGTGACCAATGATCACTGTATTGAAATAGTTAAGTAACATTAATGTATATGTTATAATTAATGTTTGCCAGATTTTACTCATTGCACAAAAGTAAACAATATTTAATATTTTACTCTTAAAATAAAAAGTGCTTAGTTTTAAAAGTATTAAACAACAAACAGGTGATGTTTAATAAAATGAAATGTATTTCATATAAGGATAAAATTGTCAGTATTAGTCAGATAACTTATTTGGTTAAAATTTTCAATGTTGAATCTCTAGGCAAAGGTTGATTTCATTGATCAGTTTTTACGTTTTAGTTGTCTTGTAAGTAAGTATTTCAGATATCAACCAGTAATGTACATGTTTGGATGAGCCAAGAGTGCTGTAATTAGTCAAGTTTCTGAACAAAGATTTTCTTTTTAAATACACATGTGTAATGAAACTTACACAAAGTACATTGTTATAATTAAAATATAACAGTTTCACAATATAATTACATTATCTAACAGTGTTAAATTGCTTGTGTGGTAGTAATAGAGAAAAGTATACACTGTTTGTTGGTGTTTAAGTTAATTTATTAAATTTATTTAAACGGGTTTTTAATTATAATTAGCTATCCTTTGTTGTATTTTATGTGCAAATATAATATTTGAAAGCATTTTCCTTCTACTCTTATTATTATAAAAATTGTTACAGATAAAGATGGGTGTATCAACCAGTTATGGAACCCTTCAATACAAGTTTATTTTGATTCACTCTTAAAGAGTGATGGACTCATATAATTTATTTGGTGATGATGGAAGCGGCATGTTGGAAGGACTCACTGACCTTGGTGGAGCGGACAGCTTTGCTGGTAGCTCATCATCTGGTGTAACTGGAGAAAATAAAGATTCTGCTGACAACAGGTATTTAATATATTTTCAAACTGAATTAATAATATTATTGATAAATATGGCTTGAATTCAGATATTGCAATGTTTTATAATTGTAGTTACAGACAGGCATATAATCAAACTGGTGTGACACAAGAGGGTTCTATACAAAAACTGGCTTCTTTTGGAAGTGGAAGTTCTTCTGGACTTCCAAATAGTTCACAATCACTGCCCAACTCAGGTGCTGGACCCCCAACTCCTGCAGATTATCATGATTATGGGGGATATCCACCTAGGCCACGACTTCCTCAACCACCACATGGTCCATTACATCCACCACACCATGTGCATCCCTCACATTCTTATCCAGGATATCATCCGGGGCCTGATCCTATGTATACTATGCCTGAACAACCTGGTTAGTAATATGTCATAACAATGTATTTAGTCAACTAATGATTATGTTTTTTTTATTATAAAACATCAAAGATAATATGAGATTGAAAATGTATTTTAGGAATTGGAGAAATGGGAGTATGGTCTGGGGGCCCAGGAGCTAACAGATACTCACCTATAACTCCAGGATACAGACATTCATATGACCATCAACAAAAAATGCATCAGTATCCTCCACAACAGGTATTATCAACAAAACTTATTACATAATATTATTATAATTTTATGTGATTATTGCTAGTTAAACTGTTGATTTGTTTTTAAATAACAATGCAAATCAGAAAGGTAAAATAAAATTGTTATTAAAATAAATATTTCAATATCATCCACCACCCTCTGGAGCTGTTTATTAATGTACATTAGATTATATACACTAAATGCTTCACAGACATTACATATGTAGTTATAACATTCATCTTTGGTTTTGCTCTTATCACTACACAATGTGATCAGATGATGTCTTTATTTAGATTACAAAATTCAGATAAATTATTATTAAATTCGGATTCTAAAAAAACACTTTCCTATCATAATTATACTAATAGTTACAAATTTGGTTAGGCAACTTTTAGTTCCTATGAATATGTTTCTTAATTTGATTTTACACTAACTTACAGAGTTCTAGTATCGGATTACAAGCACAAAGTGGAGCTTATATTCCAAGACAACCCCATTTTCCTCAGCCTTCATCACAACAACTGTATGGTCAACAACAGGTATAGCAATATAAATAAATGATAATGAACTAAACATTCAACAATGATAAGTTGTCTGTACAGCTTACTAAATTTTAAAGCTTTAAATGGCCATGTTACTTTCAAACATCACTTGCACAAGATGTCTTACAATTAGAAAAACAATTAACTTGAATAAAAATTTCTAATAAGTTATTATGTCATTTCAGAACTATCCTAATTATACACAAATGCATCCACCAAGTGCAACTAGAATTGGTCAACATCCCACATACCATCAACAAATGGAAGTGAGTTCTCATCAGTATGGGCTGTCACATGGGCAACAGAATCATTCATCTATAACTCAACATCAGTCCCATCAAAATATGGCAAGTCACACAGGCGGCATAACTTCTGGAATTCAAAATCATCCAAATGCTCACTTACATCATGCAGGACCTCCTCCAATACATCATGTATCTCGCCAACCACCAGTGCCATCATCAACAGTTGGTCCATCACATATTGTCCCATCGCAAATGCCCTATGGATCACCTCATCATACAGTTCCAATGAATTACCAACCACATCAAGTTCAACATCCTCTTGATGTAAATGTTACGAGTCAATACAATACTATCAAACCTCCTGGTATTGAAACTAGTAGTCCACAATATCGTCCACCTTTTCCACAATTGTCACCTCAAATGTCACCAAGAGCCCAGGTATCCCCCCGGCAGCAGGCTCAACCGCAATTATCACCACGTCCAGTAATGTCTCCTGTCAAAGGACCGAGCGCTTCACCGCATGGATCACGTAGCTTGGTTCAGTCGCCTGTTTCAGCCGGTGCCCCACCGGTTTCTAGTTCATTCACGTCACAAAATACACTTCAAGCATTAGAGCAAATGGTTTTACCTTCTGGTGGAGAGTATCCCTATCAAAGAACCCCATCGTCACCGGCAGTAGGCCATATTTCTTCTTCGCCTTCTCAGTGGAATCAAAATAAATTACCGACACCAATAAATATTGTGCAAATAGAAGGCGAACAATCTCACAAGGCCATAGAAACAGTAACACCAGCTAATACTTTGAAATCTGAATTATCAAAAAATGCATCCATAAATGTAACACCCGAACTAAAACCTTTGGAGAGAACACAGTTAGAAAAAGATAGGCAATTGGATAATATGAATACTTCCCACGCTTTTATGCCGTCATCAAATGCAGCAAATGTTTTAAAGGAAAGTACGACTTTGAATATCTCAAATAATTCCATATCTTTGAATCCATCTTCATCTGTAGACAATAGAGAGAAAAATGATAATCTTGCTCAAGAACATCATAAGACAGAAGAACAAATTTTTGATCCAATAGGAGTTACCAAAGAAAAAGTTGAGATGCCTAGAGAAATTTCGTGTAATGACGAGCAGCATCAAGACAATGACCTTCAGATAACAGAAAATTCTAAAAATCAAATTGTTAATGATCAAATAAGAACTCACATTTCATCATTACCAACTTCATCTTTGTCAAAAATTAATTCAGTAGAAAATACGCAAACAAGTAATACTCAAGCAGCTATATTATCTATGAGCCATATACCTATAAAAGCCTCTGCAAGTACTGCTAATCAACCTGAAAACACATCAGTTGTAAATGTTACTAGAAATCAAGGATATCAAACCAATGCTTTTCAAAATGTTACACCAAATGTTCAGAATATTATGCCTCAAACTATTACAACTAACATAGTTTCAAGTCCATCCATTGGTATACAAAGTAATCAAACACTTAACATAGTTACTACCTTTCAAAGTGGACCTCTAACTGGTACACAAACATTCACTAATGGTCAAAATAATCTTCCATCTACTCATGCACTACATGGAAATATAACGAACACCGTGTCGTCGAGTATACCTGGTCACAATGCGCAAGGTAATTTAACTTGCATTCCACCTACATCTGTCAATGTAATAGGAAATATACAATCTAATATACCCAATCCTCCCAATATGTCCAATGTTCAAACAAATGCTCCTACCAATGTACCAAACATCCAAGTAGGAATGCCAATAAGTGTTCAAAATCTTCATCCAAGTATGGGGCCAACTGTTCAAAATCAGCCTAATGTTGTGTCAAGTATAACACACAATGTAAACCCCAATTTGATTATGATGGGGTCAAACAGTATGTCACCCCCTATTTTTCAAACCATGTTTGCAACATCTCATCATCAAGAAAGGTTATCTTTACAACAACAAATACAAGAGATATACTGTTTGCCACCATCTAATGAAAACCAAGAAAAAGTACGATGTTTTCAAGAACGGTTAAGTATGCTGCAACAACATGAAAGTAATGATAAGTGTAATGGTGGTCCAAATTGTGTTTTGCAAAACCCTATTTATGGCACTAAAATGGTGGAAAGTCCTCAAGTTACTAGTACCACAGGTCGAGGCCGAGGAAAAGGCCCCGCCAAACCCAGAAAACCACGCGTAAAAAAAGATAAAGTGGTGCCTATTACTACACCACAACCACTGGACCAACTACCTGTATCGGAGGATTGTGTTACAGCTGGTACTGGTCTGCAAAACAATTCAGAAATGGATACTGAATTGGCAGAAGACATGTCTCTTTTGGATAGTAGTGCCCTTTCCATGGACGAACTTACTTCTGGAAAAGGCAAAAAACCGCGGGCACCGCGTAAAAGCAAAGAGAGAAAACCGCGTGTTCCTAAAGAACCAAAGGTTCCTAGAGAACCAGGAGAAAAACAAATTAAAGAACGAAAAAAACGTGAACCTAAAGATCCCAACGTGCCAAAAAGAAAAAGAAACTTGAAAAAAGGAGGAATGGAAATACAAGCAGACACTACAACTAACAATGACTTACTTGAAAAAGATACTACTATTAATTCTTTTACAGAATTTCAAACCAGCCAAACGTCTCTAAGTTTAGATTCCATTAACAATGTGAAAACCTGTGTTTCGGAAATGCCATTATTAGATGAATGTAATGTTACAGACTTTGATGACATTCCTGTTTCAAAAATAGCTATCAAAGACTTACTTGAAGAAGCAGAAGCAAAACGTGAACAAATAGAAAAAGAAGAAGATATGGATTTTACTGGGCTAAAGAAAAAGGCTTCTAAGAAGAGATCATCTGGAGGAAGTAGTTGCAAAAAAATTATAACTAAAAAAACGCCTTCTGGAAAAAAGAAAAGACGGGGAGGGTTGATACCAGATTCAGATGGGGAACCTGATGATTTAATGGCTACGCCTCCTCCTTCGCCTCCTGCTGAAGGTGATGACAGCCTGAAGCGACGTTCTGCTAGAAATACTCAGCGTAAGAAATACACTGATGACGTCATGTTGCGATTGTCCGACGATGAATTTCCTATGACTGCTCCAAAACTAGATAAAGATTTAGAAGACTTAAAACCTGATACCAAAGATTGTCAACGTCTCGAAACTACGCCAAAACCAAACTATATTTATGTCAATACTACAGAGGAGGATTCCATGATTGTTCAACACGTATTAGCTTGCCGTATGGGAAAACGAGAACTGAAAATAGAAGCACCTGTTAGTGAAGAACTAAAACTAGATATTTTGGAACCATCAGAAAGTGATAATAAAGATGACCTTACAGAATTACAAAATGTAATTGCTGGTCCTAGTAATGTTGATGTTAATAAATTAAATAATGTGGACGTAACAGATGTTGAAGACAGTAAAGGTCTGAGAAATACTGGGGATAATGATATTTTAGAAGCAAAACTTAAAAAGCCTGCAATGATCGACGTCGAAGAATACTTTGTAAAATATAGAAATTTCTCTTATTTGCACTGTGAATGGAAAACGGAAGAAGAACTGTACAAGGGAGACAAACGTATATTTTCAAAAATTAAAAGATTCAAACAGAAACAAGCTCAACAATTGAATATTTTTGAATTGCTTGATGATGAACCTTTTAACCCTGATTATGTAGAAGTAGAAAGAATTTTAGACATGTCTGAGAATCAAGATCCTGGAAACAATACTGTAGTAAAACATTATTTAGTCAAGTGGAAAAGTTTACAATATGAGGATAGTACATGGGAGTTAGAAGAGGATATAGACGTAGACAAAATTAAACAGTACAAAAACTTTAGTGAAATACCACCAAAAGAAAAATGGAAATTTAAAAAGAGGCCTTCTGCTGATAATTGGGTACAATTGAAAGAGTCCCCTCTTTACAAAAGTGCCAACACGTTAAGACCTTATCAATTGGAAGGATTAAATTGGCTGCTATTTTCATGGCATAACAATAGAAATTGTATATTAGCAGATGAAATGGGGTTAGGCAAAACAATTCAAAGTTTAACATTTGTTAATGCGGTTTGGGAATATGGTATCAGGGGTCCTTTTCTCATCATTGCTCCTTTGTCGACTATACCGAATTGGCAAAGAGAGTTTGAGGCCTGGACAGACATGAATGTGGTTGTCTACCATGGATCTCAGCAGAGTAAAAGTATGATTCATGAGTACGAATTTTATTATAAAAGTGAAAAGGGTGAACCTATTAAAGAGTTGACAAAATTTAATGTATTAATAACAACTTTCGAGATTATCGTAACTGACTTTCAAGAGTTGAAGTCTTTTAATTGGCGAATATGTGTTATAGATGAAGCGCATAGACTCAAAAATCGAAATTGTAAACTATTGGAAGGATTGAGGCAATTACATTTGGAACATAGAGTACTTTTATCTGGAACGCCTTTACAAAATAACGTGAATGAACTTTTTTCATTACTTAATTTTTTGGAGCCTTCGCAATTTTCAAGTAGTGACGTGTTCCTGAACGAATTTGGTCAATTAAAAACAGAGTCTGAAGTCGTAAAGTTACAAGCATTACTGAAGCCTATGATGCTGAGACGACTTAAAGAAGATGTAGAAAAAACCCTTGCGCCTAAAGAAGAAACAATTATTGAGGTTGAGTTAACAAATATTCAAAAGAAATATTACAGAGCAATCTTAGAAAGAAATTTTAGTTTTCTGCAAAAAGGTACTACATCAGCTGCAAATATTCCAAATTTAATGAATACTATGATGGAACTGCGAAAATGTTGTATTCACCCATATTTGTTGAACGGTGCTGAAGATCAAATACAATTTGATTATAAACAAGCTAATGGAGAAGACAAAGAAGCTTACTATAAAGCACTCATACAATCTTCTGGTAAAATGGTTTTAGTAGATAAGCTGTTGCCAAAGTTAAAAGCTGGGGGACATCGTGTGTTAATATTTAGTCAAATGGTTAGATGTTTAGATATATTGGAAGATTATCTAATGTTTAGAAAATATCCTTATGAAAGAATTGATGGTCGTATACGCGGAAATTTAAGACAAGAAGCTATCGATAGATTTTCAAAGCCAGATTCTGATCGCTTTGTGTTTTTACTTTGTACTAAAGCGGGAGGACTGGGAATTAATTTGACAGCTGCTGATACAGTTATAATTTATGACAGTGATTGGAATCCACAAAATGACTTACAAGCACAAGCCCGTTGCCATCGTATTGGACAACAAAAAATGGTTAAAATCTATAGGTTGATATGTCGTAATACTTATGAACGGGAGATGTTTGACAAAGCATCATTAAAACTTGGACTAGATAAAGCTGTTTTACAAAGTATGAATACTTCACAAGGCAAGGAAGCTGGTTTAAAGCAGTTATCTAAGAAAGAAATTGAAGACTTATTAAAAAAGGGTGCATATGGAGCTGTAATGGATGAAGATAATGCAGGTGACAAATTTTGTGAAGAAGATATAGAAATGATTTTGGCCCGTCGTACTCAAGTTATTCAAATGGAGTCTGAAAAAGGGTCAACATTTTCAAAAGCTAGTTTTGCAGCAACAGACCAAAGATCTGATATTGACATAAGAGATCCTGATTTTTGGAATAAGTGGGCCAAAAAGGCTGAAATTGACACCACTGAGAAAAAGGAAGATGAAGATTTAATAGTCACGGAACCTCGAAAACGAACCGTTATCAAAAGGTATGGTCATGACGATGGCCCCATGGAAATGTCTGATATGGATGTAACACCAGATTCAGAAGACGACGAAGAAGGTAAGAAAATAACATCCAATAAATGCTTCTTAAATCATAAGAATCCTAAAAGGCTATTTGCAAATGTTCATCATGCTTCATAACAAATAACAAGATTTAACAATTTCTAAAATGAGAAAGACACCTGTCTGCTAATTATGATGATATTTAGTGTTTTGAAATAAGTTAACATAGTCACCAAATTTGATTGACATGGAAATATTTAGTGGAATGGTGATGACTTTGGCACTTCTACTGATCTATATTTTGATATAAAATCAATTATGAGATGCAAAACAGACACCAGTTACAGTTTTCCGTGAGAAAATTTTAAAACAACTCATCTATGAAAATATCATGAAAAACTTGCGAAAATGTGGCTCTGGTAGAAATTCTTCCTTTTAGTATAATATTTTTTGTTGAAATGTAACCACATTTTTTTTTGATTCCTAAAAAACTATTTAAGAGGATTGAATAATACCTAAGTACTAAAACATTATGCTCTCTGTATTTCTTTCTTATTTTAAGACATTGTTTTCTTAACAACTTCATACAAAATTATTTATCCCTTTGAACATGTATTTTATGTTTAATTTTTGTTTAAGGAATTAGCCTAAGAAGCAAAAAAAAAAAAGAGAAAAATATTGGTAGAAAAGGCAAAAGATATGCAAGTGATGAGTATGTTCCCAGACATGAAGGATCATCAGTTGAAGAGGACGTTGTTTATGGATCATGGACTAGATCAGAATGTTTCAAAATTGAAAGGGGCTTACTTACCTTTGGGTAATACCTTTTAGCAAGTTTTTATTAGAATTTTTTGTGCCTAGTGAAGATACGTTCACAATAAATATCAAACAGTTTTGTGTTAACATTATCTAAGCAATGTGATACCTAATTATGTATGGAAAATGATGGACCGGTATTTTAGTGCACTCTCTATTTTATCCTACTTATTTTTAATATTTTCATTTTGTTTTAGATGGGCGCGGTGGGAAGAAATTATAGATAAAAATCAGTTCCGAAAAGGATGGACTTTACCAGTAATTGAAGACTGTGCTAGAATAATAGTAAGCTAATCTTTATTAAGTACACTTATAATTATGATTTAAAACAATGATGACTTGCCATGCTAATACCGAGAAAGTTCAGACTTTCACTGAGTTCAAGTAATATCTTCTGAATATTATAATTTAATTGGTTGAACCATTACTGTGAATTATTTTCTATTTGTACATTAAATTCTATTACATTTCAGGTATTATATTGTTTGCGTTATTATAAAGGAGATGAGAAAATTAGAAATTTTATTTGGGATTTAATAGAACCGTGCGAAAATGGTGAAGTTACAATATCAAGAAATCACAGCGGCCTTCATAATCCTGTCCCAAGAGGAAGAAATGCAAAGAAAAAAAATCGTTTAAAAGATATTCCAAAGCTTAGTGATGTACAAAAATGGGAAGATCCTGGTCATTGGAGCTCTATAGATAAATATGATTGTGAGGCCTACTTAGAAAATAGTTATAAGAAGCATTTGTTTAGACATGCCAATAAGTAAGTACAATGAAATTATTGTTTGTTTACATCTTATGCATAATGTTATACTCTGTTAAATATAGCATGCGTTCTATGACAGATGTCAATTAAATGAACATTAAAAAACATCCATTCACAGTAATAATTAATTTAAATACGTAATGCATATGCACATACAAGTTCACACCGAAATGCAAATTATGAAAAGATGGGATTATCGATAAACGTAAAAAGTTGTATTTTTTTTTGTTACACTATTGTATTGCTATTAATTTATTTCACAATTTTTTTAGCGTAATGCGTGTAGTAGTGTAGTAGCGTAGTAGCGTAATGATGCGCCGCCACATGTGAAATAATGTAAAACACAACGTTGCCTGAGAATGGATGTGTATCCGATATGTCGACAAGCTTGCCACCTGTCACATGGGATCTAATGCCGTCGGCTAATCGTCCGACCTTGTACCTATGCCTACCCATTCGAACATATGGGCGTGACGGTATTTTTTATAGTTTTAAATATCTAAAGCAAATTATCGATGCCTCTCGTTTTGTCTATTTATACACAGGCACATCCCTAGTGAAGTCATATTGTATGCTATATTTAACAGAGTTTAAAAAAGTTGTAATCCCATTTTCATGAATTCTTCTTTGTCTATAAATTTAAAGCAGCTTTATTGAACTGTATTTTTTAGATATAATTAAAAAGTTTTTATTTCTGGTTATAGAGTATTATTGAGAGTTCGAATGATGTACTATATAAAACATGAAGTGATTGGAGATTATTCAATACAAATAGAAAGTGGTATACACGCAAGGTAAATTGAGCTTACATTATTATAATAATATTGGAACAAACGACATTTCATATATAAAGAAAAAAATTGATTTATAAAAATCATAACTCCCCAGTTTGTACAAATAAATCGATATGTCTATTTTTTCAAATTAATTAGCATTTTACTTTAAATTTATAAAGTAAAAAGTATGTGCTAGTGCTAGGTGGCCAAAGCCTCTCTCGGTTGAACGATTGGTAATGAAATTATCGTACAATGAGTCTCAACATTTTATGTGTAACAGACAATGGTTAACATTTTTTCTAAGTCTATCATTTTAATTAGCGTGACGGTGTCATGAACATGCGTATTACATACCATCATGTTAACTTCTCACGTATGATTTTTAGTAAAAAAAATTCATTCATACTTAAATAACCACATTACAAATTGCCAGTTTTAGATTATCATAGAAGTTTATTGGTTTTTTAAAATATTTATCACGATCTATACTAATTCAGAACCTGTGTCTGTAAATATTACAAAAATTTCAAAATGTGACAAGTAAAGTATCTGTAGTTCCCAACATGTTGAGATCCTCTTAAAGAGAAATTAGTGGACATGTGACACTAAAAAATCGTTGAGATTACATTATTAATGTAGGCAGCCATCACTTGCATCAGATAAGATAGATAGATCTTACGTTAATTTTATTAATACATTCATGTAATAAAAATAAATGAATTTTATTTGCTAACGACTTATAGTTCTTTGGGAATGCGTGTGCCTCGAGGAGTGGATAGTACACCACCGCGATTATGGTGGGACACCGAATGTGATGTCTCCTTGCTTGTCGGCACGTACATACATGGCTATGAAAATTACCTAGCAATGCGATCTGATCCACAGTTATGTTTTGTGGATAAATTGGGCCCACCCGATGACGCTGAATGTACAGATATCAAGTGAGTGATGACAATTAAATTTTGACATGTATGTATATGATCTTTCATCACAAAAAAGTTTTGTGTCTTAATGAGGCTTGAAACTTTGTACATTACCTTCGTATGTCGTCTAATTAATTATAGATGATTATACTGTTGTCGAAGATCGTCTCGATAAGTTACCACTGCTGCTCTTGTTTCTGCGTGTACAAATATTTACCCATTTGATAGTCATCGTGTTAATGTTCCGCGAATCATTATATCATGATTAAAACATCATCTTATCATAATTCATATTTTCGAATTATCGTAAGGTCTTATTTTATGCGGTAGATGACTTCTACAGAAAATCGCGTTAGAAAAATTCGTATTAAAGACTTTACCTGCCTTAAAAAGTACGGATACGTAATTTTATAAAATCGTGTTAAAATGTTTGCTGAAATTAATAGAAATAGGCTGCTTCTATTCTTTTTGTTAATATGCTTTGTTAATATTTTATATATGACTTCGAATTTATAAAAATAATTCATGTAAAAAGTTAAAATACATTTGAATTCATGCTTAATTTAATTTTATTGAAAACGAATATAGTTTTAATTTTTTTATTTATTATCGCTATGTGATAAAAGTTTGCACTGTTTCCGAAGTGGGGTTCCTTGGAATGGAAGTTTTTGCAATAGATATACGACAAAGGCGATGGATTTTCACAAACTTCATTCTCGTTCAGTGTAGCTATACCTTTTCTGACAATTTAATCAATAATCTAACTTTGCGATGATGGTACTACTATTTTTTATATGGCGCACGATATCCAGACCTGCTGCAGTTCTGCAACCCACGTTGTAATTTAAAGGCTTGTTCAGAATTACAGTTAAGTTGAAGATATTCTATAATTAATTTTGGAGTGTAGAGGGTTGGTTCTTCTTACTCAAGTATTATCACCTCCTAGACCTACGCCGTCATCTAAAGTTAGATCAATAATATCATTGTCACTTATATAATCCTTAAATATTTTGTATATATCGTCATGGTTGAAGGTTTTAAAACTATCTTGTCAATGTTTATGTAAAAAATTTTTTAATGAAATACAAACCTCACAACTTGAAAATCAAGTACCTTCTAGTATTTTCAATTTCAGTGAAGTAAAACATAACATGATTAAACTTTATTATAATATATAACAGAAGTGAGGAACGTAAAATTCGCGGTAGCGTGGTTGGCGATGAAGATTGTACGGACGACGTTTCGAGCGGAGCAGGTGCCACTTCACCTACAGCGTCACCACGTCCCGATGACGATGCACAGAGCAGTCACTTATGGCCATCTATGCAGGACCTCAATACCAGACTACGACGTCTAATAACAGCCTACCAGCGGAACTACAAGCGCGAAGAACTCAAATTACAACAGAGAGCAAAAGTAAGTTGATTACTTTCACCACTTTTTTTTAAATAGTTACATCAAAAAAGTTTTTTTTTTATTTACTAATGTTACATTGATAGTATGGTAAGTCATATGCCAATGTGGTATTACTTTAAATGATATATGGTGTACCATAATTAAAAAATATATACTTTAAACTAAATAAAAATACAGTACTATAATATATAAACATATAAATAACGACAAATGATTTTAGTTGATTGAGTATTCTTAATGTCATATTAAACTGGGGAACAGCATTTTGTTAACAAAATTTAAAAGTCAAGTACTATAATGAAAAAATGGCTGTATAATTTGTAAAAATTAAAGTGAAATGTACTTGTTACTTTTAAGTAATGAATATTAGTAATATCACAAATTTCTTAAAAACTTTATGAAAGTCTATTTTTTCATTAACATGGTTTTCCTTGTTCTACTTTCGTCACTTTAGTTCTAAATAACAACTTTTTTTTAAAGATGGAGCGTAGGGAACGAATGGATCAACTTGCTAGAGAAGAGGTATCGCAGTGGCGCTGGAGTCGAGCGGACGAAGAAGCTTTTCGTCGTACCGTTGCGTCTTACGGTGTCGAATTCGATCCAGCCACAAAAAGTTTACGCTGGAATCGTTTTAGGTCGTTGGCTCGATTAGACACGAAAAGTGATGATGCTTTAACAGATTATCTAAAAGCTTTTATGGCAATGTGTAAACGACAGTGCGGGCTATCAGTCGGAGAAGCAGAGTTACCGACAAGAGCAGATCTAAAAGCAGAACCTATAGGAGAAGAAAGGGCTATCGCGACATTAGAACGGTATTTCTATTTACCTTTATTATTATTATTTATTTACCTTGAATTAACCCTTGTCCTCAGTTTTTCATGTGTCTAGTGACATTGAGCTTGTTGTTCAAGCTAGCAAGCAAGTTCAAATGAACTCTCATATGTTGCCAGCCAGAACATAGCAATTCTTTTATGGCAGTAAATTTACAGAATATTTAGAAGTCGTTTTAGCACGGATATAGTCACATTATTGCGTACGACATGGCGTTCTAGTGATACATAGCACTTGAACTTAAGATATAAATTTTTTCTTACACTGTACGGTATTTTATCTCACAAGAAAAAGCATATAATTGATTTTTCTTAACAAATATATACTAATAAACATATTCAGTGGAATGTCTTTTTAACATAAACCTTCTTAGAAATTATTAGATACACAAGACAATAAATATCAACATTTTGTTATTTGCCCAGGATCGATTTGCTCCGGGTGTTGCGGGAGGAAGTAGCTCCACACCCTGCGTTAGAGGCACGCCTGGCACTTGCTGAACGCTCGCTGGATACGCCTTCGTGGTGGCAACCAGCGCGTCATGACAAGCTGCTTGTCCTCGGTGTCTGCAAGTAAGTATTTTTATTTGCAAATATTCAATGTTTGATTGGTATGTCCCATGATGTTAAATACAATCGCGTGTAGCAAAACGACTCATTCGCCAAGCGCGCATCCAGAAGGGGGAAGGGGTTGCACTCGATATTAATTAAATACATTTTGTCAATTTCGTGAATTTCCTCATCCTCTTTAGTAAAATTTCTTTTTATTATGTATTTTGCTTAAGAATATATTTAAAAAAATAACTACCGTACAGTTTTCCATAATATCGGTGTCATCAGAAAAGCTAAGTTTTTAAGCTTTAAATGAACGTAATTTTGTAATAAAAATACATTTGCGTTTTAAAATGCTTTATCTTCTAAACGCGCGCTTGAAGAGTAAGTCAATTTGCTTGTACGCGAGTGTAGTATTTGTAAAGATTATATTAATTCCAACACAATTTTTGTACTGTTAAACTGTTTAGATGTTTTTTTTTTTTGATAATTAGACAACGGTGGTAAATTTCTAGTGTAATAAAAAAATATTTAGTTTTTGCAATTATTTTAATAAGTGATGGCCATAGTATTCTATATTGTTAAAGTTACTCTTTTAGTACATGAAACACATGTTGATGTTTATAAAAGAAGAAAAAAGATAAGTTTTTTATGTTATCCGATTCTCTACAACTGACTGATTTTTGGTAAAATGTCTTCGCAAAAACAGGTTATGTCGAACATGCATCTACTAAAACTCCCTCAATGTTTCTCTAAGTCGCTTTACGGTAAAGCCACGGCAACGATTTCATGTTCTTACATCTTTGTGACCCAGCTGTCACTTGCTGCACCATGTCCGTTCTTCCTCAGAGGAAAAACTCTTTTTCCTCCTTGTGTTAAGGCGCAACGAAATCGAGATGAAACGAAGCCGTGATAGCCTAGTGGTTACGGACCTCGGCCTCCGAATCGGGGGTCGTGGGTTCGAATCCAGGTCCTGCACC
>DWHU01000767.1:0-15886 GCA_018247975.1 Parides photinus | reverse complement strand
CTCTCTTCTACGTTGTCTGTTGTCTACATCTTCTACCATGATATGTTTAATCCTGTTTTTTTACCTTATCTTACTGACCTCATTTAGTTAGCTAAATCTTAAAATTAATCGTTAGGACTAAGTGTTTAACGTTAATGATTAATTAGTTCAGTTACAGTCAAAATAATTGTCGATGAAAGTTAATAGTTCAATGAATAAAGCAAACTTTCTCTTTATTTACCATTGATGAAGAAATACATAATTTATAGACATGGTTATATGTTTATTATAGTTATGTCATGCAAATAAAGTGACTTTTTAGAAGTATCATTTACTCTTGATATATTACAATCATGATATACTTACGTATAAATGTTTTTAAATAAATACTTTAAACTTTTATGAAGTATGAGTTATATAACATATTAAAGTTGGTACAAGGCGTGAGATTTAATGTAAAAATAAAGTTTTCCTTATGATTAGTGTTACTTGATATGTAAATGTAAATTGTGAAAGCCGTTCAATTATTAATATACATATTAATACACAATAATATAACTTTTTAAAGGTGTTAATAGCCTTTAAAAGAGACGCAAGAAGCGAGCCTTGAGCCATTTGTTATTCGTGTAAAAATCTGTGAAAATAATGTGTATTTAAACAAAGCAGTTGAAAAGGAATGTGAGAATCGTTTGATACTTTATGTAGTGGTGTGGTTGAAAAATAAAGCGGACAAGAGCGACCTTTTTAAACAGCATCTTGACACCACTCGGCTTTAATAAAGCGCGATCGCCGCGCGCCTAGACGTTAATAATGGTTGATATGCGCAGGTTAGAAATGATCAACGATGTGCACAGTAGCCAATGTATACGATTAGTGACCAAAGACAACAGAGATATACACTAAATAATTCACATACCAAATAGCTGTCAAAAGCGTTTATGTTAAATTCATTTAGAGTTCAATCCATATTAGTTTTCTCATAAACGCTTTTCAATGAGAATTTGTTTCAATATAACCTATTTACGCATGATTAATTAAGTGATACATATAAAAGTTTGATTATTGTTCATAATTATATGGATTTTCAAATGAAAACAGATTCTCATCATTGAAAGAAATGTCCGTTTGATGAGATTGCGAAAGGAAACTTACTCTGTAAGCAGTCGGCGTTAAGCAAATCCTTGCATTTTTCGTGACATTTGACCCCGCACTCAGTGCACCTGACCCCTTGCCTCGCAATGCCCCAGAGCAGACCCTCACACTCATAACAGTACGTTGGCGAGGTCGCTGTCCAGAGCACAAAATTGTGAGGTGTTGTCGATGATATTGGGTAGATTAGAGCTTGCAATGTCTTCTTGTAAACGTGCATTTTCTGAAAATTAACTCAAACGTAAACATCCAATTTAAACAACTCCTCTGCTCTCCTATAAGTCAAATTCATATATTAGACAGAATCTATTCTAGTAATGACTTAATTGGTTAACTAAATGTAAATGGTTATGTAACGATCTATACATCTAATTAGGATCTACACTTACCAACTCCTCATCGTTTAAGGTCGCTCTGTGTACGGCGGAGGTCAGACCTGCATTCCTTTTCGTCGCTGCCATCGTCTAAATTACAAATACATCATTTTAATATTTAAAAACTTACTTTGAATGATTAATCATTAAGGTTTACATTACCAAACGTTTCAACTGAATCATCAGCAATAGTTAGTCACTTAACTATTTTAAAAGTTTTTAATCGATGCATTCTACACATGCCTTAATCTTAAAGCAGTTTTGAAAGCCCGTGTATATAAGAAATTATTTCAGTTTATTTATTATTTCAAGTTTGCCAAAGAAAATTAAAAACAAACAATCTAAATATTTGGTTAAGTGCTTAATTTCGTTATGAAAATAATGTCCATGAAAGTAATGTAAATTTGTGTTTAAACAACGTGTGTGTTTGAATGAAAAAAAAGTTGTATTATATTAACTTACCTAGCGAAGAATGTCTAAATTAATAGTTTAATGATAATGTAAGTCTATAAAATAAATACATATGTGTATTTTCTAAAGTATTCTGTTAGTAAATTAAATTAATCAAAAAAAAAAGTGTGATAAAAGTCAGAAATATATTAATATTAACCTTCTCATGCCTGGACTAAGTTTTTCACATGCAGTAACGGCGAGGTAAATATAATAGTAACTATAACGCATATCAAAAGCTTTATCTATGTAACTAAAAGTTCGACATGCATAGAATAGAAGTGTTATTGGGAGGAAATACCTTGAGAACCTGCGGGTCCGTGGTAAGGAGTAAAATGCAAGTACATCATTAATTTTTTTTCAGGTATCATAAATCTCTGCAATCAGTTAACAAAACGTTCAGTCCCATCTGTTCGCTATAGGGTGACCCCTAAATGATTTGTTACACGGTTCAGGCTGTATAAGGGCTGCATGACCGTCTAATACAAGTTGGTGACGCTGTGGTGTGTTAGAAAGGAGTGACATAAACAACAGATAACATTGAGACATCAAAGAAGAAGAGAAGGTTGTTTAAAAGATCAGTACTAAGTATTTAACAATTACCAATATATAGTCAACAATGAATGGAGAGTTTCAAGTTTAGTATCCAGAACTTATTAATAATTATGAGTAAATTACTTATATATACTATTTGTTAAAGATTAACTCTCCATAAATTGTTACAAAACGGAAGGTTATCGTTTAGAAAAGACATTTATTACGCGCCTAATGTTACTAAGCTCCAGAAAGCGAACGTCGATATGAGCTGAAAACATTAAACAACCAGTTTCAATCTACATTTGATGTAGATATTTATCCCGTAGGCCCTCTTTCATGATAATTGCTATATTAATGTTGCACGTTAAACATTAGTGAATTGAAACCGGCCATAACAACATAGCTAATTCCATCGGGACTCGTTACAATAATGGTTATTGAGCATAATTGAATTTTGAAAAGTTTACTTACGAGCTCCGAAACCAGCGGAATCGATTTTCTCCTCGGCCGTATGTCGGGCATGCTGTCGATGTTGCTATAGAAGGGGTTATCTCCGGGGTGTCTATAAAATTAACGATAATTAAAACAATAAGATATTTACAACTTAAATTTATTCTCAAGATTATTAACAATACAAAAACTGTAATACTTTAGCTTATAAGATGTCGTGGGTTTGATTCCTATAGCACTTCAACCTGTTGTATAAATCTACTTGACTCCATATAGAGGAAGACCTAAAGCCCCATTATACAAATATTAAGAGATGTGTTTGCTATAATAAAATTCAGAAGTATCTTATGTTGTAGGCTTTTTCGAAATATATTAAATGCTTGTGATGAAACTTTGCCATTTCGTTTAATGGAGATTGTGTGATACATTTTATTGCAATGACTATCTCTCGTATAATATCAAATAATCATTCTTAGTCATTACTACCTTTTATCACCTTGTAACTTCTAACATCTTAAAAATTCAGTCATACAATATGTTATAATAGTAAATTAGCTTGTATAGTCTTGACTAGACTGTTAAAAAATAAGGTAATCACAAAAAAACCGGCAACCATATTTACACTTACCCATTTCCTCGACCACCTTGCTCGTTAAAGCCTCCGGAGCCATTCTAAAAAAAAATAAAAATTTATTTAAAAAAAAACAATAAAAAATAAATAAAAAGTGACAAGGTTTCATATAAAAAATTATAGTACAATTAATTTAGGTTGAAATTTCATTTTCTCTAAGTGCTTTGGACAATAGTTACTATAAAACTTTCCAATCGATATTATAGTATTGTCAATAATTTAGGAACGTCAACAAGAAAATATGAAACTTCAAATGAAATGTAAACATTGAAATAATCTAACAACAGTAGCAAATTATTAATATTTTAGTACATGGAGAAATAACAATGTGTAAAAACTTAGTTAATTCCGTCTTAAAAACGATTACATAATAAAAACCATGAAGAAACTTAACTATTTATTATAAATATTAAAACGGTTTAAGTTAAACTTATCGGTAACTTTCGCTTTCAGCTAAGCAAGAACTAATACAGAGTTCTTTATCTTTTAACGCATTTCACTAAATGTGGGCGAAATAGCAGTTTTTTTTCGTCTAATCCATTTCTACAAATTTAGCGCTAAGGTCACCTAATTTGAGTAATGTCTACGGTTTAAAATTTTTAGTAGTTAACGTGCCAATTAACTACGACGCGGGTGTTCAAAACTACGATAAATTTAACGTTGTTTTAACGAACGGACCTACATTTTTATTTAATTATATACGTTACAGTGTGATACTAATCATCAAAATGTAGTACGTATAAATGGACATGCTTTATATGCGATAGTGAAGCTAAATATATTTGATTATCTTTATTCATATATGTGAATTGTATTCAATAGTATTAATGAAAGTCCTTTATAAATATTATTTAATTGGAATGTTTGATCTCATATGTATTTCGAGATTTCATGATATGAAGTGATATGATAATGGATGATTTTGTATATTTTAGCGTTTCTCTTTCGCTATATAGTGGGACTGAATGTAGTCGAAGTAACATGGATAAACTCTTTTTTCTCTTATATTAAATACCACACAGATAATACTCATATTCTTAGATCTTCCTCCACTCCTATATCTTCTCCCTTTCGTACTTAAAATTTACTTATCATTTGCTATTCTGCGTAAGTAATTTTTATGTAAAAAGTCAATATGTATCGAACAGTTCATATATTAGTTGGATGTTATGAAGTATAATTATTATTAAAATCCTTAACATCTAAAAACGGCATACAATAGGCGTTTTAAGCAAGTACTTATGTTATATATTGTATATATTTAATTCATGTTTTATAAGGTTTAATATTCACTAAGCTATATATCAACCGGCATCATATAAATTACGTTAAATATAGATTCGTAAACCTTTGGTATATCGCAACATCGATTTCTATTGTTGCCTAAATAATTGCAACAGTGACTATAATTACGTAAAATGTCGGTTTACAAATGATAAATATTATCAAGCACCCTCTTTTTTTAAGTTTCTGTTGTTTGTGTAAGCTTTTTGTTGTTTAAAAAAAATAACAACAATAAATTTCCAAAACTTCGTTGAATTGAGTATATCCTCACAACCACTGTATGTTTCTTACATATGACACAATGGCAGTTTGTTATAGTAAATACAATGATTATATTTTTTTAAGCTTGTGATTAATAAGAAACATCTATATGTTAATCATAATCAATCATTAATGATTTTTGCGACTATAGAAATATAATTTTTGTAGTCAAATTAATGTAATTCTGTAATCAAATATGTTACTAAATTAGCGTGAAAGAGAAACAGACATCTAAGTACTATACTAGAGGTATAAGAGTACGACTTTTATTTCTGATTATGGAAAATTATCATAAGCATTAAAAGTTTCTTTTTTTTACTCTAAACTTAACTTTTTACCCTAATTTCGTGAAATTTTTGCATTAAGTAACTTACACCTGCACTAACTTTATCCTTTTCAGCAGACGGTGTTGTGGCTGCAGGTGTTTCAGTAGTTTTCTCTTCAGCTTTTCTATCCTTCAACGCTTTCAGAAGTTTCCACTTGCTGCCGACTTGCGTTTCTTGTTGCGGTGGTGGTTCTTGAACTTTCCTAGGTTCTTCATGTACGCGAGGCATATCATAATCGTCGTCGAATTCATCTCCGCTTTGTACTGGACTATCCGGACCAGAAGTTTCTCCGGATCCGGAATCATCGAAAGATTTTTCTTCCTCTTCCTCATATTCTTTGTCTACCTCTTCCACTTTCTCTTCCATGACGGGAAACGTTGTTATATCTTTCCAGGTCTCTTTAGTTGGAAGTTCATCGTATTTTACTTTAATAGTGGCTGTCTTGAGTTGCAATTCTTGCAAAACGAAAGACATTTTCTCTTTTAGCACTTCCTTTGGTTCGATTTGGAGCCTTTCATCAGTTTCAGATTCCTCTATTACAGTCCTTTCTCTATCAGCCTCTTGTTGAGATTGATGTTCCATTTCTTCTAGTTTTCTTAATTCATAACAATACCATTCATCTTCAGAATCAATACTGTCTTCTGTACTCTGTCTTCTTGAAGAAACACGTGAACCACTTCGCCAAGAATGTGTACTGCGGCTGTCATCATCATCATGTTTATTAGGAATATCTAAGCTTTGCTGATGACGGGCAGCGAACTTATTAGGTAGTCCTCGACCGCTTTGTATTGAAGGGCTTCTTTCAGGGAAAGTAACAGTTTCTTCTATACTTCCATTATTAACAATTTCTGGCGCACTGATTTTACAAGATTTTTTATCTTTTTGGTTTAATATTTCTTCACTTGAGCCATCTTGAGAATTTGTGTCGGTTTTAGGTGGAGACTTATCACTTATTTGTTCATCAGAAATTGAGGTCGATTTACGAAGACGATATTTTCCCAAGGCCCTTGATACAGCAAACTCTTGAGAACTTCCACTGTAAGATTTATTGCTGTCGTTATTTCCCTCATCTGAAATAGAAGCTGCTTTTTTCACGTCTCCAACTGTTGCGAATAGAGAAGTTGGTGACTGTACGTCGTCTTTTCCAACATCTTCATATGGATCGATATTTGATATATCTGTATCTATGTCAAGTTTTTCTATATCTGATATATTATCTTTATTCATTTGACTTACTCGAGCAAAGTGAAAGTCAATGTCATCGCTTTTATCACGTGGCAATGAGGAAGCAGACGGGTAAATATCATTACTCTCAATAATACTTTCAGTTTTTTCTTCTGGAAATTCTGTTCCTTGTTGTTGTTGTAATTCTTCTTGGATCATTTGTTGCTGTTCTACAATTTCTTGATTATTAGATTTTCTTTGTTTCGGCTTCGCGGGAACTTTTGCAAACATATTACTTTCATGCGTCGAATCAGAAAACACACTATCACTGTCCTCGGACTGAGCACTTGATCTTCCCCCGGACCACTCTGTCTCTGATGTTTCAGGATCTGATAATGATTGATGACTAGTTTGTTGTTTTCTCCTAGCTTTTTGCAACAATCCTGACATAGAAGCCACTAAATGGTATTTCTTTTTTCTCCTTTGTGCTGACAAAATTCTTTCTTTAAGTGTTTTTTCTGGTTGGGGTTGTTCAACTGTGTCTACGCCAGATGGTAAAGAATGTGATCTATGCTTTTTGGGTAAATGTAAGTCAGGTAGCCATTGACTCACAGATGACATTGCAGTTCGTAACGACGAAGTTCGTTTAGGCTTTTTAGCTGATTTATCTAGGCTTTTCATTTTAAGATTAGACGAAATTGACAGATAACCGGACTCTGAAACCAAAATTCCACTTGAGTCTACATATTGCTCTTTTCTTACTAAAGAATGATCGATTACAGGTTTATCATATTCTTGAACTTCACATATAACATTTCCGTTACGTTCATCGTATTGTTGCTGTTTGAAATACTCTTGTTGAAGTTGATTTTGAAAAAGTTTTCTTTCAGTTATGCTTAACGATCTTGATTTTAAACTAGAAGTTTCAATTGAACTGGTAGGAGATTTACTGCCACCTTGCCATGATAATTGATCTTCTAAAGATACTCGTTTTGGTGAATCATATCTAGTGGATGTTGGATAATATGATAAAGCATCCGTAAGATTACCAGGAGGATAACCAGTTCTGTGGTTAGACGTTTTGTAACCATTTTGGTAAAAGTGTGGATCATTTATTCCGATGGAGTTAGCTCTGACTAATGGTTTTTTACCTACATTTGCTGCTGACATCACAACTGTTTGCGCATGATAACTGGGTTCAGGTGGATAGGAATCAATAGTAGATTTTGTGATTGTATCTGAAATTTCATTTCTATCTAATAAGTCCGAGAAATTTCTATCTTCTGCATGCATTCCTCTCGGGCTACTATAGACGGTAGTAAAAATAGGTTGCCTATTGCCTGCAACTGAATAAATAGACGGCGCTTCATTTCCGTAATAGTATTCGCTCATATTTGTTATTGCTTGATTTGAATATGATAAATCACTTTTATCAAAAGCTACACCAATTTTGTTTTGTAATCTGCTAAAATCCGAAGTTTCAGAAATTTCTTTATCATTTTCTTCTCTTCTGTAACTATAATCCCTTTTTATTCCTTTGGCTTCAAACGCATAGGAATCTACCAATGTTTCTAGGTATGGTTTTGAGTCCATTTCGTATGCAACTTTTTGAATAGATTGAGGAGAAGAGATTCTCAATTTATGGCTCTCATAATTTCCATGAGTAACTCGTGATGTTTTTGGAGAACCGGGACTTTTTTCTAGACTTGACCAACCACTCATAGAAGATAATCCGGAATCTGACTTCGCTGCTACTATATTATTAGTATCTCTTTTCAAAAGTTTTGGTGAAGTTTTTGGAGACTTTGGAGAACGGGGACTTAAGCGCATACAATCTACTGAAACAGATCCAGCCGAGAGCATTGCCTGACGTAAAGGTGAATCATTATTATTCTCAATAGAAGAGAATGACTCAACACCGTTCGGAGGAGCTGGTGGAGGGGGACTAGGAGATTTAGGTAATCTCGTGTCTTCAAAATTTAAGTCTAATCTATTATTAATCGGGTCATCATATATATCATGAACAGACAATGGTGAATGTTGTTCAGAACTTTTATACATTTCATCGTAGGTATGAGTTGTAGATTTGGGAGAATAATAACTTTGCCTAGAAGACTCTGCACCTTGGTAATTTGAGCTGTAATCAAATCTTTCTCGTGATATTGCACTGGGGGATTTTGATAATTTAGCTGCATTAATTTCAGCATTAGCCACCGCTGAACTGTAAGCTAAACGACCTGTTACAGTTGTGTATGGCTCCGTGCTTGTTCTTTCTGGTACATATTTACGCCTTGGTGAGATATTTGCAGGTAAATATTCCAGTTTTCTTTCTGTTACTGTGTTATCGGTCAAAGATAGTCTCGAAGGTGATTTATCTCTTGGAAGTGATTCTTTGGGTATGTTTAAATCAAAATCATCAAACTTTTTCATCATATCACTTATGGCCCAATTCTCTCCTCCGGAATACATATTTTTTAATTGTTCATTTATTATATTACCATCTTCTACTAATGTTTTAGCTTCAATTTCTCTATCATGTTTCGATGACATTTTAGCTTCAGGGATAAGAAGTCTATTTTTCAAGTCTTTTAACTCTCTCGAATCTTTATGTAATTGGCTTGTCAATCTATCTAATTCATGTAATTTATCTACAGTAATTTGATCTATTGTACTTAAAGTAGACAAATGAACTAAATCCCTTTCACTGATTCCGGGTCCGCCTTGTAGACTACAGTAATCTTTGTATTCATTTGCATACATTTGTCTAGATGTAGAGGCAATTAATTCCATTTCGGGTTCTTCAGACCCTTCCCATATCATACCAAGTTGAGAATTAGGCAAGGAACTTTCTTCACAGACTAGATCATCTCTATATGCTTGATTTAAGCTTTTATAGAAAGCTTCATCAGACTCCATTGCTTCTTCTTGTGGGTCTATTAATACAGAACGACCTATATCTAACCCTTCTTCTATACCATCCTCAACAGTGCCATTTCCTAGTATTTCTCTTATTACTTCTAACCGCGTCATCGAATCTCTCGATGTAACAGTGCGACACGTATAAAAATCAAGTAAAGTTGTAATAACACCTTGCTGATCTGCTAATAATGATTCCAACCTCTCTAATCTTTCCCACATTCTGACATATTCTTGACTAAGCAGGTCTAATGCTCGCCATGCGTATTTAAGTTCTGTTTCGAGTATATTAAGCCGCGTGCCAAGGCGTTCCATATAATCGCTGATGATATAATCTCCTGAATATGGAGGTAAGTCCGGTGGAAGTGACAAGGAGCCGCATTCGTCCATATCGCCCTCGGCACCCCCACTCCCGCCGCCCTCGTTTTCCTCCATCGCGCCGCTTGCACCTGCTCCAGCATTGTCGTGAATGTCGCGCATCATCTTGGGTTTGGACAGGATTTTGGTTGTAACATTTTTCACTGTGACTCATCCCATATCGTTTTTTTGTTGACACTTTTTACACTGAACTGTTCCACACTGTAAGTTTCTTTTAAGGTCATTTTAATATTATTTTAAATGTTATACATTATTATTGTTCACTTTTAACATTTATCACTTTTTAACACTGTTTATATTTTGTACTTCGACGGAATTTAATTGATACTTGCACATCAAAAATATAATTTCATAAATATCTGTACATCACTATTCTGTAAAATTTTAAACGTGAGTTATCTCTTTGTTTGTGAGTCACTGGTATGATCATAAGGATTATCTTATAAACATACCAGGGAAATGGGATCTAGGGGATACCTCTATGGAATGTATTAACAACCGTTGTTAAATTACAACAATCTTTTTATTATCGAAATCAATTATTTACTATTGTCAATATACATACTTTTTTTAATAATATAACTTTCTAACAACTAAAAGTTAGTACATTCCTCTACGAGGCAGCTTAGCGATTCATATATGATTTCACTTGAACGTGCAAAGTTCAGTGGTGAAAGGCGTCTCCCGGAAAAGGAAGGAAGGATGAGGAGTATTGAAGGATCCGAGTTTCACCATCGCTTCACTGTGATATTGAAGATATTGTCACATCGGAAATTAAAAGTGGATAATAATCTGACTTATGAAAGGCATTAAATTTCAGAGCGCGATTCATATTTTTGTCCTTATACGTAAAGTAGTCGATAACATAATGATTTTTTTTCTTGTGTACTATATACCTATGTACCTACTGATAATATTTATAAATAGGAATTTTTAAATATTACTTTATTTTATACTTTGG
The DNA here is from genome assembly GCA_018247975.1 of Parides photinus. Classification (NCBI taxonomy): domain Eukaryota; kingdom Metazoa; phylum Arthropoda; class Insecta; order Lepidoptera; family Papilionidae; genus Parides; species Parides photinus. Next base: position 5,026 of record DWHU01000767.1, on the reverse strand, counting down.
TTTATTTATTTAGTATTAACAAAAATAATTAGTTTAGCCGAAGTTGTCATAATAGGCAACCATTTGGGCGCTTGTTATACTTAAATTGTTAAATAACTTTATTTGATAATAAGGTTTGTTTTAGTCTAAAAATATTTTTGATAAGCATCGATTTAGTGTATGACAATGTATTATAAGTAATAAAATTAATTATATATCCTAGAAGAATCATTTTTAATTGTATAGTTGTTAACGTATGGCTTTGTTAAACTGAAGCTGTTCTTATATTTTGTGAAGTAAAATCAAAGACAATCATGTAGTTACCTGAATAAAATCATTATATAGACTTTTGGTATTAATTATATATTAATCAGAACAAACTAGTGTACTAGCTTAAGAAATGAAACAGAATATTTTATTGACACTTTTGGATAAAAGCCAAGCCTCACCAAAAGTTTTTCTTAACACTAATTGGATTTGTCTTACAAAAATAAGTGAAGACTTCCTAAGCAAAGAAAATAAATGTAGCTCATCGTGACATTACGTAAAAAGATCGAAGATAATTAGCAAATTGTCAATAATCTGCTTTCTAAACTCAATCGAGGAAACTAACTAATAATGAATGCTATTTTATTACAAAAGTTTTTTTATTATTAGTAAGAGTGAAGTATTTTTGAGGATAAAAGATATTTTAAAAATTAATATAAATGAATTTTTGTTGGTACTAATTATTAGCTAATTAGTACAAAAAAAACTAAATAGTATCGACAGAAACAGTACAAAAAAAAATTGGTGTGACCTTGAATTATTAAATGACAGACATAGACAAAGATAATTAGTCATAATGATGTCTGATTGCTGTCAATGCTTAGTTTTTTGTTAAATTTGTCAAGGTTAGAGTAATTATACATTATTACTTTATTATTCCTGCGACATATATCAATTCGATCTTATACAATGTAAATTATAGATACTTCTATATACTACTTCCTACTAGTTACAATTACTAACAGTCACTTTTGTTAAAGTTGTGATCTATGAAAATAGCCATTTGGAAAATCGTGAACAGCTATGTAAGATTAAAATCAAGAGTAAGTTTTTAATAGTAGTAGGTCTTTGACAAGTCATATAGAAGTATTGTATTATATCTAGTTATATTACCGGGGTAACGAAACAAAAAATCTTATTTTACGTTTTGGTAAAGCTCTATTTATAAGCAGAAGTACTACTTGTACGTCCTGTTTGTCTTGTAGTTTTAAAATGTGACGTATAAACAAAATTTAATAAACATAACATCAAAAGAAACACGTGTAATGTATGCGTATCGCATGCCAAGAATTAGTCGATTTCAGATTGAATTGCACGGCTTGGCAGGAACTGGCATGAGATTATAACGAATGAGGGGCTGCGAAAAGAGTATGCAGCTGTTGGCAAAAGTTCAACCTTGGCCGCAGATGGTACGTTAACTTTATTCAGACCAACACCGCTTTATGTTTAAAAGTCTATCCATCGAAATGCATTGGCTTTAGAGTTACGAAACTATTTACGTATATCTCTGTTTAAATTGTTTTCATTTTCTCCTTCACTACATTTTAAATTTAACAATTTCATTGATTTATATTTCAGATGAGCACACACTTAAATTTAAGTGTTGTGTGATAAAGAGAACAAGGATGATATCCATATCCTCCACAACTCAAGTGGCAATATATGAAACTTCAACAGAAGAGTTAAATTTGTCCCATTATTGGGACTACATGATAGTTAATGTAAATAAGTGAACAGAATAACACTTGAATTAACTAAAAGTAAAAATTAAGTTTACTAATATTGATATTAAACAAAGCATACAAATTAAGCTGTTTTAATTAAATAAAAGACGGGGTAAAGATGAAAGTTTTGATGAGTCTTGTCTGTATAGGCTAATACAAGGCTAGTAAAGAATTCGGTGTTAGTTCACTACTTCAGTGATTTTGTTAGTAATAGCAGCCTTTAAACTAGAACATAGTAATATTTCAACGTTTAATCTGTCTCTAGCTAAAGAATTTTCCACAAGTTATATTTAATTGATCAAAGCGGACATTTTTAGTTTGACGTAATATTTTGCGTTGAGACGACATCCGATTGGCGGACGTCTATTAAAAACTGTCGCGGCGATGATAAATCAAAATTGAACGCTCGACTTAGACATTTTCCGGACGAACAAGTCTGAAACTGTGGGAAGACTTAACTTAGTACGACAATGATACATTTTGATAGTAAAAAAACTACAGAAAATTATTTTATATTCTACAAAAACGTATTAAAATTTGGAAACACGTGTAGTCTCTTTCGTTAATTTAAAATAACTATTACAAATGTTAGACAAGATTATAAATGTGTCAGTTAATTCTTTAATTAAGAAAGTTGTAGGAAATAGTTTAATGGAGTTAGTGACAGTTACGTTTGTAAAGAAGTAATTTAACTATAACGTAACGTTTTCAGTACTTTATTGAATCATCATGAGAGCCGGCTTTAAATACATTTACTCTGGCACAGCCGGTGAGGTGGCTTTGCGAATTAGAACACTGCGGTGTCTATTAGATTATCCCAAATAATCTAGCTCCAGGCTGTGACGTTATTCGGAGAAATTTCACGAAAAAAAAACCATGAAATAAGCTATACAAAATGTTTATCCTTTCACGAAATGAGATGTATACGTCAATCTTTGCCCTTCGGCGAGTATCCGCGGACCCTCACGAGCCCTTATTTTTTCGACGTGGTTTTTATTATCTCACTAACGAGATTGTACTAATCCTGCCCCAGCCCTTTTTGAGTTAAAGAAAACAAGTTGTTTCGGATACCATTGTTGCGGGATAATTGGAACATGGCCGGATAAACTTTCCTTTGAACGTTGAATATCGGATATTATTTTTGTAGAGATCCGACATTTTCAAAATGAATATTCAATCAATTAGGCCGACTGTCGATTCAATCAAGAAAAACATCTCGGAGGAACTTTCTCATCGCTTTCTCTTTTAGGTTTTTTCGTTGAGACGACTATATACTTAAATATATTGCTACCCATGTATAACTGAATGTCTATCTACATTATATATCTGTCAGTCTGATAAAATAGTGTTTTTTATTTCATTTATCTTATTCTTTACGATTAGATCATTAAGACGATTTACACTAAACACCAAATTAGGGCTCCATATAATTAAAATTAGATTTGAAATTAACAAGGATGCACTAAGAAACCATACTTAAGTATGAAATATATAAATGATATTCCCTATCCTTTAAAAAGGACTAGATGAGATCTTTGAATAAATTGATATTTATACAAATACTGTATTTTGGTTATTGATATATAAAACCATTAATATTCAGTTGCAACCTTCCTCAGTTTCCACTCTGTGGTTATTAAACATCATGGAAAGCCGAAGATATATTTTGTATAATAGTATATTTATAATAACATATTAATATTGTATTTTAATAGTATAAAGAAGTTAAATTCACAAACAATTAGATATGAATAACAAAATTATATTACATACAAACCATCTACTAGTTAAATTGTAACTTTAACGTTTAACGTTTATTATCAGAGTTTTTAGTAAACTCTAATAAATTTATGACATAAACACATATATATTAAAGACTGTTGGACGCGATTTTCTATACAAATATCTACAATAAACATTATAGATAGCAAACGATAATAGCATAATAGAAAGTTGTAGAAGATTTTATGTAAGTAATAAAGAAAATGTTTAAATAAGAGATGCTTTACAATTGATTGTTAAATGCGATCTTTAATAACTACGGTGAGGTCCTTTGTGCCCCGTTATCTGTTCTCCGACGTGGCAATTTTACAAATTAAACCACCTCGTAACACGAAGGTGTCTTCACTTTGTGAGAAATAAGATTTATCGCCGTTCCCGCTTATATTTCAACATGATATAAAAAGCAACCTAACAATAATATACCGCCACGATGTTCAGCTTACATTCATAAAATGTACAGCTATAAATTATGTATATGAAAATGTCACCGAAACACGTTTTTTTTAAAAAAAAATAACGCCGAGGATATTAATTTCCGATTACACGAGTATAAAGTTATAAATCCCTGTTTACACGTTTCTCTTTGTATCTAAAAAGCATTATTGTATTGGTTCGTGCGATACACAAACTAACTGTATTTAAATATAGGTGAAATACTGCAGGAAATGGAGCTTTGTTCTAGCGATCAAACTGATAGGTTTTTAAATTTTTTTTGTTGTTACCACTAAGTTACATAACGCGTAGTCTACATCACGCAAGTTCGGCTGAGGTCGCCTTTTGTAAAATATGAAATTCGTAAGGGGACAGATTTATCGTGAAATAGGCTTCGACGAGAGGAAGGGTTTCTACTCACGCAACAGAAAATAACTCAGTATATATTAAGTTATTTATTGCTATAAAAATAATATCAATTTCGCATTAGTTCTCTAGAAATAAATTGACTGTTAACTGAGTGTTAATAATAAAGTATTCATAAAGACTTTCTAGAAAGCAATTGGCTTAAAAACGAGAATATTATTAGAAAAGGCTTTCGTAAAAGGATATTCATATTCAAATTAACATAAACATATTATTTATTACTGAACTTACTAAAAATAAATGACATTACCAAGATATTTATTAATAAATATATATAAGCCCACGACTCTGTTTTAATTGAGAATATTTTTAATTACATGTCAATGAAGAAGTATGTTTAAATCCTTTAATAAAAAAGATAAATATTACTTACGATACTTTAGTTACAAGCCTAAGAAAGCTCGTCATAAATATATGACCTTATTATCTTTAATATGACATTATTAATTTCAGACTTACACTTGATATATTTAAATTCTTTTTACGCAAATTTCAAAGCTACATAGATAAAACATATTATGATAATAATATTTCTTAGTTATATAGATTTATTAAAAAATAATCTAACAGGTTAAGGTTGTACTATTATAAAACTGCCCTTTGCTTTAATATAGATATGCTTCCATATTTTTATA
>DWHU01000766.1:0-15896 GCA_018247975.1 Parides photinus | reverse complement strand
AAAGTCATTGGTGCGGGACCTGGATTCGAACCCACGACCCCCGATTCGGAGGCCGAGGTCCGTAACCACTAGGCTATAACGGCTTACTAAATCGGGTAGTATATATTTTTTTGGAGAAACTACTGATGTTTCCGTAAAAGATACGAGAACATTATTATGTTCCTTAGGCACATAGATACCTTAGGCACATATGACGGGCGTACCACGGCTATGTGACAATCTGAAATTAATTGCGACATTGCGATTTTTCATGTTGTTATGGACAAAAGTTTGTAAGTGTGCACATGTTGTCGTATAGGCGTATATGTATGCGGCGCGTCTGCATCAGGCGGCGGGCTTACTGTAGCTTTGGGTCGTGAGGCAGGCGGAGACTTCGCGCTAGAGGCGGGCGCACTCGTGCTTGCCGATCAGGGCGTCTGCTGTCTGGATGAACTAGATAAGGTAATTACGCTGTGAATGATAATGGCTGAACATGTTCTTCGGACATCGTGCGCGTAAATAGACTACTCTTGCATAGAGTTAAGAGGACCCGCGATTGTGTTTCTTCGGATCATCTTTTCTCGACTCTACAATAATAAGCTATTTACTGGGTAAAAATCCACACATGGACTACCTGATGTTAAAAAAGGTAAGATGATTCTTTGTTTAAATTTGAGAGTCACAAATATAACAAACAAGATGTTATCCCAGAAGTAAATGATAAGACTGCACTTTACAATGAGAAGCTATTTAGGATGTTTTTGCTTATTACTTTTTTATTACTTACTTTGCCGCGTCGACACACTCAATTAATTTATTAGCTCTGAGTTTTCTTACTGATACAAAATAATTTTTGCTGAGGTACTCAATAATAACGTAAGATCGATGAATATTTCAGATGACAGCACATCATAGTAGTTTATTGGAGGCAATGGAACAACGGCGTGTGAGTTTAGCGAAAGGGGGTGTAGTTTGTAGCTTGGCCGCTCGTGCTACAGTCCTCGCTGCAGCTAATCCATCTGGGGGCAGTTACAATAGGTGAATAATTTACAGCATTTTTCAATGCTAATTGTTTTTAAATCTCTGTGTATTATAATATTTAATAATCGTATTATATTAAGCTACAGCTTAATGCAGATTGTTATATTTCAGAGCGAAAACAGTTGCAGAGAATTTAAAACTAAATTCTGCATTATTATCCAGATTTGATTTGGTTTTTATTCTGCTCGACCAACCAGATGAGGTTAGAAATATTTTGAGATATAAATTACTATTAATCCACAAAAGTAAGGCCATAGAAGGCTCTTTCTATGGTTGTATTGACTATCACATTCTTAGTATAACATAAGTCGCTGATTCCATTCCACGTAAAGTTTGATTCGTTCAATACATTTTTTAATTTACTTCACATATTTTCATATTGCAAGCTTCCCGTTACAAACTACCATGATAGGGCTGTAAACTTTTTAGGTAAGCACCCACTGCTTTATTGGCTTCTGACACTGTGTGAAAAAGAAGTGAACTTTAAACCCATTGTAGATAAAAAGTAATAAGCAATATTTTATTTAAAAAATCAAAATTGCTATTAATATACACTTAACGTTTTAATTTTAGAAAACCGACGCAATGTTATCAGAACATGTGTTAGCGCTGCATGCGGGTTCTCTCAGGTACATATTACAAACATATCTGGTATATTGTTGAATGTGCAAATGAATTATACTTAACACCGATTCTCGGAGTGCAAACAAGTACGAAGGCGTCGTTAAATTCAATTAAAAAATGTCATAGTTGTGTCCATTTCTTATTTTTTTTTATAAAAAATTATACACGTTTTTGAACAATTTATAGATAATAAACAAAAGGATTACTAGGAAATTTATGGCAACATTTACAGGCTTTCGTTATTGTAAAAGGAGCAGGGAAATTAATGTTTCTACATTCCAGTAAAAGATTGCGTTCAAAGTCTGGGGAAGCAGTTGATGCTTTGCCCTCGGTACTTTTGCGCAAATACATTGCCTACGCGCGGCGCTACGTACATCCGAAGTTAAGCTCCGAAGCAGCAAATACATTGCAGAATTTCTATTTAGAACTGCGTCAAAGCTATCAAGGTACCTGCAACGATGGCACTCCGATAACCACGCGACAGCTTGAAGCCAGCATACGACTTACACAGGTTGGCCTTACATAAGCATTTTTTGTATGATACATTCTACATTGTATCGATATACACAATGTGTAGTCCCTTTATTCTAATAATTTCGTTATAACGGACCCTATAGTTCATAATACAGTAAGGTTTGCTTACTGCTGTCTAGCGGCATATATAAGCTAATTCATCATTTGCAAGAAATTTGCGAATCACGTTATAACACCAACGAATACATAGTAATTGCAGATGAATCAATTTGTATAATATATTTTTAATATTTGTATTTGGCAATGTAATATATTAATGGTAATGTTTTAGGCTCGAGCACGAGCTGAATTACGAGAGGAAGCTACTGCAAATGACGCCAACGACGTTATCGGTATAATAAAACATAGCCTTTTGGACACTTTTTGCGACGAATATGGAAACATTGAGCTGTCGAGGTCCATAAATGGCTCCGGTATAAGTTCTAGGAATAAAGTTAGTATATTTCAAAAGTAACACTATTGTATTTTACAATAATCTTCGTTGCTCTAACTCGGTAATCAAGACTATACCATAAGCACAGAAATTTATTTAAAACATCCAAGTAAAGGAATCCATTCACTGACCATGACATTTATTAGCAAACATATTTATATTCACATTCCGATATCTCTACACTGGTAATGCCAACGTCATTTTGCTTTGTTTTGAGTTCTGTTTTCATACAGTAATTTTTGTCTTTATTGAGGTATAATAAACAGAATATATTCTTCATATATTTTTCATGTGTAGTAAATTTTTTACATTATTACAGTTAAAAAAATTCTTGGATGTCTTAACGCGACGATCACATCAAATGAGTAAAGACGTATTTACTAAAAAGGAAATGATTGAAATACATAAAGCGGCGGGCATCGCAGGCGATCCCAACGACCTCATAGAAGCATTGCATACTCATTCCTACCTTCTTCTCAAGGGTTCTAATATGTACCAACTAATTGCTTATTGATTTGTGATTATAAATAAATACTAAACTAAAATTTTTTTAATTAATTATTAATAAAGATCAAAGATAACTAAGAAAAGTTTATTTATTTGAAATATTTAATAATTCCTGGGTTATGGAGTTTAATTGATGGTCTTTTTTCGAACCGCGAGCTTTAGTACCATATATTGCGGATCTGCCGCCATAACAGAATCGCTGTATGTTTTGTTTTTCAATATCATCATTTGAGCCAGAATATTCTATACGAGAATACTTCGACATTCAAAATCGCACCATCATTTATCACCACGTGAAATTGAAGTTGAGTGTATATAAAAATATGATCATAACAATTTATCACGACCATTATCGAAAATAATATACCATACTTAACAAAAACTGACTTGAAATAGTTAGGTATATATAAGAATGGACCGACGACCTGGTTATGGTAAAGGGGAGCCGTCGGATGCAGACCGCCAGGAGTCGGTCGATGTGGGGAAATCTTTGGGGGAGGCCAATGTTCAGCAGTGGACGTTTCCAGGCTGATGATAATGATATAAGTATACATTATTCTCATACACATTTTTAATGGACATCATAATTAAATATTGCAAGTGGATGCTTAAAGCTCAATATGCGAAAGCATGTAATTGGTGTATAGTTTTTATTTAAGCCTTTATTTGTAGTTATGAGACACTTTGTTTCCGAATAAAATAAAATAAATAAATAAATAAGAATATAGCATCATTAAGAAATTAACCAAAATGATTATTTCATGCTATGTTAAAAAATAAACAAACTGTTGGTAGATACTTATTTATTGCATAAAACATGAATTGTAATGTAAAATATATGATGATACATACTCATATGTAAAAATGGTGTAAAATACAATGGTAATTGTAAAATAAATTATGAAAATTTTAAAGCATTGAACAACAACTGAATTCAATAAAATATGTACTTGAATTGTAATTAAAATAAAAGGAACTTTTACTTATTATAGTCGATCACAATTACGCAACGTAATCCGGCGTAACAGACTAGTCAAACATCATTAACCATTTTTAAGAAGTCTTTTGCACACCTCCTCGCGAAGGGACATGGGCAAGAGCCATTGATACATGACAGCAACAATACAATGATGTAGTCAGTAGTATAGAATTCCACAGAGATGGATTTATAAATGATTCGAAAAACACGTTACCAATTTTAGTACCCCCAAATAAGTAGAAATTAGAAATTGCTGACAAAGCCAATAATGGTGTACATAATAAAGCAATAAGGCAAGCCTCCATTTTCTCAGTCTTCAAAATGTTTATCTTAAACCAGTCGTATTTTTCATACCTCGATATTTCTTTACCTACATGTTCTAGAGTAATTCCCAAGAAATTTAATATTGACCAAATAAATATATGCCAATTTGTCCCATGCCACATAAATATAAAAACAAATGTGGCAAGTGAAGCAAGAAGTTTATTTACTATTTTTGGTAGTTTAAATGATTGGGAAATTATGTGCATCCCAGGCTTATAGATGTATCTGGAAAAACATAAACAACATTACCTAACAAGCATTTGTATCTTTTATTTGACATTGTTGAGACAAGTAGTAGTACCTGCACAATGTTGGCTTGTCTCTTGTAATGAAGTATTGAAATAACAACCATGTACAAAAAAAATGTCAGATGGGCCTTGTTCTAGTATATAGTCTATATCCTAGTCTGCTTATTGACTTCAAATTAACAATAAAAAAAAATATGGTTTTATGCAAACACAAATTTTTTTTTGCATTCACAAAATGCATGTCTCCTAGTTAATGTGATCTTAAAATGTAATTAACATCTTAGTAAAAAGGAATTTATAAATCAAATTTTTGCTTACTTCACAAGAAATCTGTATAAGCCAACATCAAAGTGTCTCCACATTTGTGAATATATGTGTACTCTTGCAATGCACCTTGGTATTGGTGGAGGTTCTATATTATCAAGTCGTGCAAAAGCTGTTGTAGTACCATATGCAATTACATATTTCATGTGAAATTCTAAACCCATCCAAAGACCTCCTCCACATAAAGCAGTAGTTGGCAATTTATTTATAAGCTGAAAAAAATAATTCTCTTGCATACAAATTTACTTTATTATATTTTTATTATAATTTGCACTTAATTTAGATAATACCTCCATGTTATCCTGCATAGCAAAGAAATAAATATAATGAAAGGCAATTTCTAAAATAAATGTGTACACTTTGAAAATAAATAAATCTTTAATAAATCTTCTCAGTTTCATTTTAAGGCTTGTGTTTGAAGTGTTAAAACTTTTTTCAAATTCCTCATAGAGTATTATAGGCCCAGTGTACAAAAGTGGCAAGTACAATGTGTAACTTAACATATTTACAATATCATTCCAGATATATAAGCTTTTTGCATTATCATTACTTTTCTGAATGTGGTCAATACTATAACTAATGCATCTTAATTCAATCCATGGTACACTAAATAATATGAGATAAACTTCTTCATCTTGCATGCCTTCATATTCCAAAATATTCCAGAAAAATTGTTTGTACTTTATAGAGTTATAACTAGCAAGAAGCAATAAACTAATTATCCAGACACTTCGATTTTTGCCACCTAAGAATATTGTGACACCATACAATAAAGGCTGGAATAATATTAGAACCAGTTGCCAAATCCCCATATAAAAAGTGATAAAAAAGACACTTGATATGATATACCAATGTTTTAACAGAGGTATTGACAGTGTCCGTATAATTTCTGATATAAAAAACTGGATAATCATAAACAACAATGAGGAGTTAATAAAATAATTCCAGCTACTCCATTCAATATCTGAAACATCCTTAAGTCTTTGTATAGAACTCCAGCCAGGTTGAAGATCTCTAAGAGTATGAATTACTTTGTAGTTATCATTTAATATCACTGGAATAAAAACAATTTTTTGTTAACATTTAAAGGACATGAATACATTATTTATTATTTTAAATAATAATAAAGGTTACCAGTTTGTGCTTCAAATAATTTAATCAAAGAATATAAATTTGCTACAATCCACACCGTCAGACAAACAAAAAATTCTGTACAATTTAATTTACTTCTCATTGTTAATCGTCCTAGACTTTTCTAGATAAGTTTGTATTTCATCTAAATTTTATTTCGTTCTTACATTTCGATTCAATTTTACCGGCAATTCATGTTGGCTATATTTCTGTCACTGGAATAGTAAATTGTCTTGACAACGTCAAATTAATTATTGACAACACTGGAAAGCGTTCGGAAAATCAAATATTATTTAAAAAGTTAATGAAGAAAAATATTACATGTTTTAAGTAATCTATTTGTTAGATGCTATTTAAAAATAATGAGTAATAATGTATGAAATATTTAACGGTTTTTACTAAATACATCTTTGTGTTTCTATTCGATGTCAACAGCAAGACGTTTTGATGATATAACCGTTCGTGAAATATGGTGCTTTTTATGTAACGAAAACTACACCACGTTATGTGATTTGTGATACGATATATGAACATCCGTTATCCGGCAATTTGTTTTAAAATCCTTTAAACCGGAACAATACTTTGTTTGAACATTACTGTATAATATCAGAAATAAATAATGCAATGGTACTCACCTAAACAATATTCGTTATCAGGTTACAATAAATACTAGACAAAGTACAACTACTAGAAAAACTACTTTATAAACGTATTTCACGGTAGCTTTACTAGAACTACATTGATACTATAAAATAAAGGTTTTCGAAGGCCTACGCCTGTAATTTGATTCCACGGTGATTTTTAAGGGTATAATTTAATTAGCGATGAAACGAATTCTATAGGTTATTAATTAAAAATAGATGGAGGTAAATTGAATTACACAATTAAAAATCTAATCATGAGAGCTTATCGCTTATAAATATATTGATATGCGTTAAATTTATACGCGATTTTTTTCTCTTTTGGTTTCATTAATGTCTATTTAACATACGGGCAAGGCGATGGCCTTAACAAATGTAAAGGCAGCCGGAAAAAGGTATAAATTTTTTTTGTAATACATTGCTTAGGGTAATGGATCGTTATTTACACATTCTGAGTTAATGAAAAAACTTTTAAAAACTAATCTAAGTTATTGTTTTAATAAAAATCCATTGATAACATTAACACTATTTTAATGTAACGCACAATCTTAAGTTGTATTTAAAATTTGGTGTTATGTTTTAACATAATTGCTCAATATTAGTTTTTTTTTTATATTTAAATGCCTTTTATATTATAGAAATAATTAAATAGTAATTGACGGGATTATTTATATTTTAGACTATAGAGTAATTGCTTAAGAAATGGTCATTTGTATGGTACTTTACTGCAACCGTGTCGTGGCACTCTGACCTTTCAGTGAGAGTGGTGACGCAAGCGATGTTGGTCTAAGTTTGTGTGTTGAACGAGTTGCGCATGATCTCAATCTTGCCTTCACTCCATTCGCTCTACATAAACTAAGGTTTACATCTCTTCAATGAGTATCTTACCAGTTGAAGGGACATCTAGAGCGTCAAAACTCTGAGCAGTGCAGTGATTTAAATATTCTTTTTAAGCTTTGTTTTATTTATGTAATTGGTTAATTTTATTCTTTCTGTGACCATGAATTACGATCGAGTATTATTCCTGCTGTTTTTTATTTTATTACAATTAGGAATATGTAAGTGTACATTTTTTTTAATACAATTTTGTTATAATTAATTAAGATTAGAACATATGTCAGATAGTGGGTTAAGATCATCCATCATAACAATTGTAGCGAATTATTGTATAACTTTTTATGTACCTATTTATAATTTTACTTAAAAAATAAATAAAATTCAAAAATTTTACTGTGCTTTTTCTTGCAGGCTTCAATAAGGTCCAGCGTTTTAATGCTAATGCAGATTTTTTACTCCACGAAACCAGTGTAATAACGCCTGCCCCTAAAAGGGACTATATTTCCGAGTTTCCTTCCTTAAAGCCGTCATCATTAACAACACAAAATACAAGAACAACTCAAACCTTGGCGTTTAATTCTGGTACCACTCCGAAAACTAACTCACCAAAAAGAGATTATGTAGCACCACTGTTACCAACAACAAAACAAAACTTAGACAATGATCATAAATTAACTTCACCTAAACAGAATATAACTCCTACTAAACCTACAGACTCTACATTTAAGCCAGTAACTTCGCCAAAAAGAGATTATGTCGCTCCACAGTACCCAACTTTAAAACCGACCCAAAACAATGATAAAAAAACAATAGGGAACGTAAAAGATCTTGTAAATTTTTATGATAAAATGAACAAAGATAATTCTAATGGCCCAAAAAAACCAAGTTACAGCTCAATTTTGCAAGGACCAAATGCAGGAATCTCTAGCACGACTTTAATTACAAATATGCCGCCAAAAGGTACACCACATACTCCTAAGCCCCAAAGCTTCAGTTCTATTGTTTCTGGGTCTGCAAAATACGCAACAAGTCCAACCTCTGCAACTCCGCCCACTCATAAACCCACAGTACCAATCGGCGGAAAAGTTACTCAAACTCCAGTAAACACTTTACTCCCAAGTACTATATTAAATAATAATCAAAACCCTAGCGCAACTGTTACTGATTTCGATTTACAAGCGCTTAGCGAAGAATTATTGAAAAAGGACATTAATAATGCTGCTAAATATGTTACAATCAACTATCAAGAAAAGACTTCCTCTCAATCTAAAGAAGATAAAGCTGCACAACCGTAAGTAAATCTCTTCATTTATGAATACAAAAATATTTATAAACGCTGTCGATAACTTCAAAATTTTTCTAAATTTAGGAAGTTAACAAAAATTTTATATTTTATTTAATATCTAGCACGTTTATCATTGTTTTAACAGACATTTTCCTTGTTTACAGATTACTCACTGTATCCACTGAGGCTTGGAATATTCCAACAATCCAAAAATTTTTGCCTCTTTTGGACAATTACGAAAGAGATACATTAGTTAATGAATACGTGACGTCACAGGTATGAAACATCTATCAGAATAAATCATTGTCCATCTGAAAAATAACTGTCGAGTTGATCTATTAGTCTCAAGTTTATTGTTTGTTAGTTCGGTTGAGTATTCTAGAGGCAGTGATTTATTCTTAGTCATGGACAACATAAAAGTGTCATTTCGTTGTTCCGATCATTATTTGCAATATTTTAATGGGTAGCAAAGACAACATTGATTATTATAGGATATAAAACAGTTTCTAAAAAATAAAGTGAACAAATATTTCAGGAAAGAACTGAAGAAAACACTTTTATGGATGCTATTATGTCGACGACAGTCATCCGCCACCTAATGAATTTTTTGAAGGACAAAGGTATCCGCACCTGAAATCTAAATAGACAAATCATTAATAACTGTTTTAAGATTACATAACAAACTATCGCTTTCAGGATACGTTACACCAGACCCAAGACAACAGAGAGATTTTTTGAAACAATTATGGTTTGGTCTATATTCGAGAGGTAAAGGGAAAATTAGTAGCTCTGGCTTTGAACACGTATTTGTATCAGAGCTTAAAAATGGAGAAGTATCAGGTACGGTTCTAGCTATAAATCAATAATATTCGGAACAATCACAAGGCCATTTTATATATTCAAAAGTCATATGATTTGTAACACTTATTTATACGAAAACGTTTATCAAAATAAGGGAACGTGATATCCGTAACTGGAAAAAAATTATGTGTTCTTATGGATGTATGAAAAGAAACTTTTTCTTATTAATACTATGTCAGATATTATTTCAAATCGCTGGTTGCTGTTTATAACGATATAACTGAAACGAAAACTATTAATATCTGATATTGCTGCCAGATAGATTGTAGTTATTATCCTTAACTGAAGTTCCTAATACTGAAAACTTCACCAAGTTATGAAATTTATTTTTCATTCGTTTAGGATTTGTATAAATAAATCAAAGCTGTTATCAAAATTGTTACAGTATGTCTGCAACGGTCTTATTATTTTTTCAGGACTTCACAATTGGATATATTTTTCTAAAGAAGAAGCCGCTAACCGGGTTAATTACTTAGGTTATTTAAAATACGTCCAGTTAAACGATGTAAGTACTAAATGTTAGACTCCTACTTATATTAAAATTAGAGCTTCTTAAGTTTTAATATAGTTCTGATATATAAAGTCACCCATTCATTTATCCTTCAAAAGACATATTAGAAAATATAGGTATATGCGTGTGCGTGTATTTTTAACAAATCTGTCTGATTTTAAAGAATGACTACGGCTTTTAAAGTGTGCCACCAATATCAATATGGCAATGATTGATGATTGTAAGGAAATTAGAAGTCAATTCTTCTTTAATCTCATCTGCTCATTATGTTGTCTCAAATGTTATGACTCTAAATTTCCGTTTTATTTTTTCAAATACCAACAATGGTGGAGTGATAGTTTTACTGCCTCTTGTAACTTACACGTGATTAATTCGACGTGTACGCTAAAATTTATAGATAACAAATGTCGTTCTTATTTAAAATAAATAAACATTTCAGAAAGGGGTCGTCATGAAGTTACATTTTAATCAACAAGGAGTTGATAAACCTGTGGATAGTATGTTTATTGGCACGTCTCCAGAACTTGAAATAGCTCTATACACGCTATGCTATGTTACTCGCGTAGGTGACGACTGCAATCTGAAGCTTGCCAATAAAGATGTCAACATTTTGACCCACAATTTTAGATACCGTAGTAAAAATTATGTAGGCAGTGCTTTCCCCCAAATTTAATGTAATATGTATTAATAATAAAATAATAAAAAAAAGATATTTTTATTGTAATTTTTATTACCTGGGTCACTTTTTATAGTGGTCACGGAAGCAGGTTATCAAGGAGTTAAACAAGTAACTTGAATAAAATTTATTTCAAGAAAAAACCAGCAATCAACTTTGTAAGAATGCAAAACATACTACATGTGGAATTTAGAACACGTTTTGTAATACATTTATACGCACAAGCTTAGCTACGATGAATTAGGCATTGGGCTTAGCAACCTCTGGGGTATATCCCTCAAGCCCGCGGTAGCTTAATATTCTCATAAAGGAGCTAGTGACCATTCGTCCCAAAAAAATACAACAATTTAATGAGTTAATAAGCAATACCAAAAATCCTATAAGAAAATGCGATATTTTTCTTTTACGATTAGTGTTAATATTTTCGGTGTTGAACATATTAAATTTAATTATGTTACATTCAAGAAATCGTTTTAATTAATGTAGTTACGTACAAACATGAGATAAGAGAGGCCTAATAACTTTTCCACCAAAAACAAGTCACTTGCTGATAAAACGGCTACGGGTAAATGAAATCAACTTTAATAAATCAAAACTTTCTGAGATCATTCCGAGTCTTCATTAATTCTATTTTTGTGTTAAATGTTAAATAAAAAATATGTAGTTGAAATAACTCGATGATAAAAATTTTTATGGGCTTGTAACACCAAGGTCTAGCCGGAATGAAATTCGAAAACGAACGAGATCGTGAACGCACGTGTTTGCGAGTTTAACGAGTAGCTACGTATCGAAGAATTATGCAATGTGAAATTAATTTTAAACACTTTTTAGTTTCATAGCGTTTGTAAAATAAATCATGAATTAATTTTTGTTATAATCTAAGGAATAACATGTTTTGAGTCATTATTAAAGCTGATTTTATTTAGATATATTACTATTTATTTTTAATATCGTAATGAGTTCGTTACTTATCATGTTAAATAGTATTATTCAAAGATACAGACCTAAAAAAAATTATTCACATCGAAATTTCTCTTCAAGACAATTTTTAAACGACGTTTACAATCGTACAAAGACAAAGTGTAAATGTAAGTAAAGTAAAGACAAAAAAAATATTGTGTGTTAAGTATACCGAAAAGTAATTAAAAAAAAATTTTTAGCAAAAAAACTTCCTCAAGATGTCAATCCGAGAGGAGTTTTTGCATGTAATGAATTGGATTTATCAGAAGTCAAAGTGTATGGGTTCGACTACGATTACACCTTAGCACATTATAAACCATCCTTAGAGCATTTATTATACAACCTCGGAAGAAATATGCTTTTAGAAAAATACAAGGTATTTTGTTAATTTTCCTATATCCCCCATTTATTTGTCAGTAACTTCTGAATTACTTATTTTTATTAGTTCACTACATGTTACGATTTTATTACATAAGTAAACATTGAATTAAAAGTACTACAAATCATAATATAGACATGCAATCTTTAGTTACAATTTTTTAGACTATCAGTGCTGCAAACAAACCAAATATTATTAGATAAAACAAAGTATGTTTGATTTCTCTAAAAACTTGTCATTAATATTATGAAATAATAGATCCTTTCATTTACAGTATCCTGCAGAAATTTCAAAATTAGAATACAAACCACACTTCGCTGTCAGAGGCCTGCACTATGACATAGAGAAGGGACTGCTTTTAAAGTTAGATTCTTTTTTACAAATTCAATTTGGAGCTGTTTATCGTGGACTAACTCCTGTTTCCACAGAGGAAGTGCTCAAAATATACAAAAACAGAATTATACCAATAGCATATGTAGAAGGTGACACAAGAGTACATAAAGTAAGTTTATTAATTTTCTTATACATATTATTAAACTAAATAGGCCATAAACGTATAAAATGTAATTAATCCTTTTAATGAAAAATATTACAACTACCACCTTGGTATATATCAATAACAACTATTATAATAATAATTTACACCTTCAATATTTTAATCTGAAAATAATGAAGAAAATACTGGAGGACATAAAGAAAAAAAAAAAATTATCATCAACCCTAAAAACAATGATGTAATGAATAAAGCTTGCAGCAATAAAATTTAGAGTTTCAGTAAACATTCATACCATTGTATATCTAGTAATCAAAGTCACTTGTAAGCAATCATTTATTGTCCCCCCTCTTTTATATATTACAAGGTCTATATAAGACTTCAATGCCCAGCAGTTTATAATAGACTTTGTCATGTGTTCCATTTAAACCATGCATATAGTGATATACAGCAAGAAATTTAAAAAGTATGATAATGCGAAATTAATGTACATTAATTTATTAACAATATCACTTTTAATATATTCTATTGTAAACATACATTGATAATTTGAAAGGGAGAAAGCTCAAAGCACTAGTTATTTCTTAATTTTTACACTTACTACTTTCAGGAGAATCGGGCAAAGATGGTGCACCTAGCCGATCTCTTCTCTGTCCCTGAAATGGGACTCCTTTGCAACGTCGCTGAATTTTTTATAAGGAACCATATTGATTACCATCCAGAAATTCTCTTCTTGGATGTGAAGGTATTAGTCTTGTTTTTTAATATTTCAATATATTGTTTGCTTTGTAAAATAGGGATCTCTAGTTTGATATGGAGGCCACATGTTGTGGAGTTAAGATGGAAGCAGAGTTTTTTCTGCTACCCTTCATTACACATGAGAGCTAGAGTATTTTCGATGAGATTCCTTTTATCCATAGTCTCATTGTCTAGTGTTATCATCATACAAGCAACATCATGTCAAGTGCTGGCTATAGTCACTTTTGCCAACCTTGTTATAACAATTGTAGTATTAGCCAGTTTGCTTATGAGGACTATTGTTATTTGATATTATGTGTTAATATTAATTTCAGAATTCCGTGCAAAGCTGTCATCCAATAATGCATAAGATTGTCGCACAGAATGTGGATGAATACATTCGACCTAATTCAGATCTAAAAAAATATTTCCAATTGTTAAAAGACAATGGAAAAAAATTGTTCCTTGTTACAAACAGTCCGTTTCATTTTGTGTAAGAGTTACCTTTTTTTTTATTTATGTTTGTTAAACTTTTTCGAATATTATATTTTGAGAAACATTTGCATGATCAATAAATATTTCAATTTATTATTTTTTTAGACTGATGATCTTTGTTTTTAGTTAGAAGATTATTATGATTATACAGGTAGGCTAGGAAAGCATGGATTTAGTGTTGTGTTTTTTAGAAAAGTATATAAGGAAGAAATCAGATCTATGTGTCCAATAAAGTGAACTATGAAAGTTACGTTAATGCATGTTAATAATCCATTACATGTAATTTTAATCATTTATGAATGATTTACTTTTATTGCAGGAATGCTGGTATGGAAATGTTGGTAGGCCATGATTGGCGGGAATATTTCGATGTAGTCATAGTAAATGCGAATAAACCAAAGTTCTTCACGGAGGTATCAAGGCCCATCCGTGTATTTGATAAAAATGCTAACACACATATTTGGGAAAAAGTGTCATCTTTGGAAAAGGGTATTATATATTACGAGGTGTGTATTAATTTGACTCTTGTGAGAGACAGCGTTTTATTTCCATTTATACTCTATAAAAGACCATAATTTTTTTTCGTAAGTTTAACCAATCTGTCATCCCGCATTTTGTTAGAGGTAAAATATTAGAACATTAGACATGATTGTGTTTCATATAATAATACTTGTATTACTACATATAATATTTTATTGTTTAACATATAATGATTGTTGCAAAATGCAGTTAAACTTGCAAAATGCACTTAAGAGCTTGCAACATTTCAGGGCACAGTAAAACAGCTGCAGGACCTAACCGGCTGGAGTGGTCACCAGGTGTTATACTTTGGCGACCACCCCTACAGCGACCTTGCTGACGTCACCCTGGAGCACGGTTGGCGCACGGGCGCCATCATCAACGAACTCACGGTATAATTTTTATTCCAAAAAGAGCGAAACGGGAAAATGTTTCAATATAGTGCATCTTTGGCTTTAAGAATCCCTTATTCTTACTTTTCACATTACTATTAAAAGTGTACTAGTAATATTAATTTAATTCAAATACATTAGTAGTGATATGTAGTACAAATAAAATGTTACAAAGTAAAAAAATTCTTTAATGCTGTTATGCTTTTATTTGATCACGTGACGTTTTTATGACTGGTAATAGACCTTGACCCGTATGTTTTTTTCGCCATTGGCTTCTTACTTCTATAAGTACATTTCAAAATACTTCCAATAACTATAACATTTCCTATCTACAGTAGATGGATCTTGTTACACTCATTTTTTTTTTTTTTTGAGCAGCACGAAATTAATACATTGAATACACAAACGTTTAAAGAGAACGCCAATTGGCTCCAAATGTTGACGCAAGTCATTGAAGACCATCAGGACTATAAAGATCCTGAAGCTCTGGAAGTCATTTCCCAATGGATGGCTGAACGGGATAAGCTCAGGTAAGTTCATTTACTAGAACCATAATTATTTTAAAGATTTAAGAGTTTATTGATAAATCTCAAATATGTAAATAAAAGATTTAGTTTATATTTAATCATTAAAATATGTTACTAGTTAATTTGATATATTTATTAGTTTTTCATCAATGTCAATTTCATCTTCAACTCAATACACCCTTTTTGGGTAGTGTAGCCACTCAACTCACCTTTGTGCTCAACTAGCCTTTGGAGGAGGTCGGCAATGGACCGATACCTCCTGTGCTTTAGCTTTACACATTTTGATTAAAAAAAGACTCCTTTTTAGCACCCTTAGCTCTGCTACGGCATATAAACTACTTTTTGCATTTGTGGATAATTACATTATTTTATAGAAAATTTAAGCCGTGATAGCCTAGTGGTTTGGGACTTTGGCCTCCGATTCGGAGGTCGCGGGATCGAATCCGGCGCGCACCGAT
>DWHU01000765.1:0-15897 GCA_018247975.1 Parides photinus | reverse complement strand
GTTTACAAACACTAACCCCGTCGGTTAAATAATCAACTTAACATGTTTAAAAACCTACAATGCTTATGTTTGAAAAAATAAATAATATAACAAAACTACAACTATAAATAAACTATGTTAACTGTTATGTCGATACAGCATTTCCACATTATTTCGAGCTTGAGATCGGAAACGCTGAGGCAGAAAATGGCCGCCATATGTGGAGTAAGCACCGAGCCGTTATTAGATCAGACTTTTATCGTTTTAATTTTATTTATTTCACGAAGCGATGAGACGCGCACGTGAAAGTTGACTTGATAGCGACATGCCTGCTTAGAACAATGTGGCTTTAGTTGCTAAGACACTGCACCGCATTGTGATCGTCGCTGAGATACAAAATGATGAGCCTCGTTAACCCAGCGATTTCACTAGATACTGCGCCCTTCATACCGGAACATAAAAATATTTGCACACCAGTACTGTGCGGCGGTCTTCGGAAACGGAGTCTTATTAATAGTTATTAGGCCAATACAATAAAAACAATTCAAGAGCCACGAAAGTCTCATATGAATCTGTATTCCGAGTGTCTTTTATAAATGAATACAGGACGACAAACATCACATGATAGGGCAATAGTTGAAACATCAAATATTTACACAACATACCATCCAAAGCGAATATCATTTGGTATAAAAGTTTTAATAAATTAAGTTGTAAAATATATTATAAAGACCATATATTTACATATTCATTCGATCGACTGTCCTAAATATATATATTTACCTCCTATATATAGATATTTATATGTATAAGGTAATTTATACGCCACCAGAAGTCGGAAAGGTTATACAGTGTTAATAATTTCGATTATCACACAACCAATGCGGAACTTGAGTTCCGAATGATCAGTACATATTCAGTATTAAATATAAATGTTCAAAATCATCGCTCGAATATTGTACATATATTTAATTACAATTTCTGTACAGTGAAGGCACAAGTGTGGCGTTTGTGTATATATTCCACAAATTATTTCAATTTGCAATAACTACAATAGCAAATGATGAAGGTAGTTGGCAAAAAATAAATTAACAACTTTACAGTACAAACAATGCGGATTTGAGTATTATTTCTAAACGTGATTGATTGAATTCTACATTTCGAAAATGATGCCTTAGTCTCCTGTACCTAAATTTCGATCTCTTTCAGAATCTACCAACTTTTGACACGTAAGTCACAAGGTGCCTTATTTGGTAATTCTAAAAATTCAACTTCAGTTCTCAAAATGTATGATAGATTACAAAAAAGATAAAGAAATTAAGCGTCTTGGTAATAACCACGTAATAATTTATTCTGATATGTGGTCAAAATATTACCGATGCCTGTCCTTTACCATAGGATGATTACTTTACAAATATTTATCATAACTATTATCCACTTATTATTATTGAAACTACCTACAATACAGATATTACTATAGTACTTAATAAAGACGGCGAAATGTAAACAGAACTAAATTAGTAAAAAAATACAGCTGCCTGAAAAAAGTTTCGATTATTTACTTCAAAAATCGTATTAAAATTTAAACTATATACATACATCAGAAATAGATTTCAAGTGCCATAAGTATATACCCATAGCCTGTACCAAGTTTATAACAGTCGGAGTGCTTAAGTAAAATATTGTAGTAATAACAAATAAATAATAAAAAAACTATATGCGTGAACAGAGTATAACTTTTATAGTTAAAAAATGTGATCAAACCTTATCTTCTTTTTATGATTTTGTCTAGCTGTGATCACCGCCAATGCTAACTCGGATTGCGCACACAAACATATTTTACAGTCAAGTCTACAGTACACACCGAACATTTTACTGTCAACTAAATAGAACCTTCAGATCTAAGGTTATTTGAATAATAAAATAGTTAAAGCGCGTGCACACCGACGGCGGCTGCAGCTGCTCTCATGTGGATATTCGAGTTTTCCAAACGGAAGACTTTTCACCTGTAATTTAATAAGTAATGAATAAATTTTATACCGTGCAGATACCAGCAAAGGATTCACTTTATCAAGTACTTATTATCATAAGTGATACGTCCAGCCATAACAATATGACTGTAGTTAGAAAACACGCCATTACACTTGTAACCTTCAGACACAAATTAAATTAAATATGCCGCTGCCTAACTTGGTGTTATTGAAAAATAATTTTAATATTATTACTACAATCAAATACAAATAGATATATATGTACATATATCTATAAAAAAATATCTATGAACTAACCCGTTCTGTGAGATTCTCCAGTGGTGTGCTCGCCGTGCCTCGGGACTATATACTTCGACTCCTGGAACATTGACAGCATCAAGTCTTCTGTGGTGGGCTGATATTCCACTTCATTAATGCTGGCGACGAGCGGCGAGCTCTCGAATGATCTATTCCCGTCACGGTTAGACGGAGAAGTGCTAGTTCTCGCAGGATAATCAACGGAGCGCGGTCTTCTACCGTCAACCGGCGTCATCTTGGGGTTCACATGCACATCCTTATGGATGTATGGTTCGACGGTCACCACCGATTCGTTCTCGTAGTCACTGAGCTCTTCGTTCGAAACGTTACCATTTATTTCAACGATCAACGGTCTTTGTAGTGTGGGTGACTGGATGATGGTCGCGGTGTTGTGTATTATAGGCGTAACATTCTCTGTGGTCACATCCGGTACCCCTTGAACACTTCGCGTGGGGCTCGGTTGGCTTACTTCAACGTCTTCGGGTTCTGAGTCGTCGTTCCCTTGAACTTCTTTAACTTTTTCAGGTTCCTCCTTCACTTCGATCAGATCATTGATTACTTCAGGAGGCGGTTTTACATATTTAGGCATTAACAACGCCCAATGACCCTTATCGTTGGTGGAGCAAGAGTGTACCACGGCTGGACGTTTACGCTTGTAGAAAAGCATATAGACTGTGTTGTTTACTAGTTCCGAGTAAGCATTATCATCATCCACTGGTGTAACTCTCGAATCATCGAATTTATACCAACGATTGTCATACGGATTTTTGCATGCGGCTGTATAGTGACCGGTCTCCAAATCGTCGCCGTGATGGTAACAAATGGCGTACAGGTCGTAAATATTGTCCTGTGGATTGGTAACCGTCGCTTTTGAATGCCGGCGGCGTGGTGAACGAGAGTGACTCGGTGTATCACCATTGGACGAACCTCTCCTGACCAGGTGTGGCGTCATATCGAAGTCGTTTAAAGGAAACTCGACCATAGTCGTTAACTTTGTACTTGTACGACCTTTTGCTTGCCTGTAAATAATTTGGAATTTGTAAAACAATAAAAATAGAAACAAACAATTATATTTAAATTATATTTTGATTGGATATATTTGCAGCAAGATGTGTTTTCGTATCAAAAAATATGAAAATTAAAATTAATACTTACTGCCGAAATCTCTTTAAATGGATAACTAAGATGTCTGGAAGTGACCATAGACCAAGCGTTTTCACGACCGGCATGTATCTTTGACATTGAGGACACCTGGAAAATTAAACTATTTATTTAAAGTCAATTTTAAAAGAGCGGCAAGTAAAGCTATTTTATAGGTGCAGTGAATCTTCGTGATCGTTTATCTTAAAAACTTTTTGAAAGCTAGTTTATTTCAACATGGTCCTATAATTATTATTCTTTATTAAAATTTAATAGTGCTATAATATCCTCTTTGACAGTTCACGGTCAACTACTTAATTAATATGCAACAGATTTTTTTAGATATTCATATCTACTTGTTACCCTGTATTAAGGGGACAAATAGCGGCGTCATCAGAGTGCCGGTCACAAAGGGTACCCGGCCTTATAGCTTTCCTTTTGTAGCAGTGCTCGAGGGCTTCCTCAAAGGCCTCGGCTGGGGCCGCTACTTTATTATTTATTTTTCACCGAGCTAGGGCGCCGTCGAGCTCTTTTGACGCTTCGACGGTCGCTCCGTAGACTGACTACACACAAGAGCCCCCAAGACGGGACCACGGATTGGGCTATCACTGAGTACGGCTTAGCACTCCGAATCAAGGGCGCCCGAGAGGGCCGAACCTCGACTTGATTGGTTGCTACTAATCGAACATTATTACCACTTCGCAAAGCGTTCGAGAAGACATGGCGGCAGAAACTCCTGCAACGCTCCTATCTCTAATGATTATCGAAGAACCCAGACAGTTTTTTTTTTTTTGGATATTGATATTCACTCGTTCTCCTAAAAAGAAGATTAAGAGTAACACCGGACTTGAGGGGGTAGAGCACGGAAGCTACTAGCCTAAGCCTCTTACTAGTAGCTAAGTTCGAAGGCTCCTTCGTGTAGTTCGGCTCGGGCTGATACTTTTATTCACAACCGATCGGGGGCGCCGTTGAACTTCTTTGACGCTTCCACAGTCGCTCCGTGGGGTGACTAGGCTCAAGGAACCCCGAGAGGGGATCTCGGCCTGGACTGTCACTCAGTACGCGTTAAACATTCCGTATCAAGGGCGCCCGAGAGGGCCGAACCTCGACTTGATCGGTAGCTTCTAAATGAAGTCAGTCAGAAGAGCGTATATAAACGTATGAAAGTGTGTGCGGCATGTTGTGTGCAGCGTACCCACCTCCAGGCGTCCTCCTGCGCGAGGTGCTCGGCGCGCGTGTAGTGAGCGAGGCAGGCGTGCAGCGTGAGCGGGCCGCCGCCGCGCGCGCTCACCGCGGACACGTGCACCTCGCACGCCTCGCCCGCCTCGCGAATTATACTGCGGACAGTTTGTTGCCAATGTCACTTCAATCTGAACTTTACAGGGTGATTTGTAATTAGTTCATCACCTCTTACAATTTTTGTTTTAAATTTTTTGTGTTATTTATTAAGATTTGTAAAAAGTTTTAGGACAAATGTTGTTGTGATTGGTGTAAGAGAGGCTGTCTGTAAGAGGTGATGCGCTAATTACAATTAACCCTGTATATATATTACATTGATTGTATATATGTCGCAAGAATAAACATTAAGGGATGTATTTTTTGTAAATACCATATTATTACAATACCACCAGTATTCAGCACAAACAATATGGCATGTATTGAAAATCATATGATTATTTTTTTTTAATTCAATGGAAATTATCTATAGATTTTTTTAATGGATGAAGCACCAAAGCGTGTGAGACGTTCGAAGATAAGGATTATGCCTGCATAAAAAAATGTGGCGCTAGTAATGATAATGTAGACCACACCACTCCACTCATCGCCTAGAGACATAAGATATAAGAGTCACGTTAATCCAGTAATTACACTAACTACAACAGCCTTCAAACAGAAACACAGGCATGTTCGCACACTAGTGTTTAAGTGGTACATAAACAGCCCAGTTAATGTTTTCACTGTTGTACATTGGGGCCTTCTCTTGTAATGAGAGAGCTTGGCCTTTTTTCCACCACGCTGGCCAAGTGCGGGTTGGTGACATCCACCATATTAATAAAAGCTATTCCTTGGAACATATCGGTTTTTTCATAGCGTTTTTCTTCACCGGAAGCTCAAACTCAGTTGGGCGAGGATCGAAGCTGCACCTCCTAGAGACGTATCGCGCATTCGATCTCCTTACAAACCGAGCCATCACAGCTTTAAATCAATAGATATTATGGAAGAAATAACATTAAACAAAAAGGATGTATTTGACAGAAACCTTTACAGATATGCGCGAATCCTATAACATCATTAAACGATTTAATATTTGAAGTATTACCTATCCCTATGTGCGGGGTCCCAGAGTAGCTCGAGTCGTAAATGCGGATGTTTATCGTGCGCGCACAACGCCTGCTCTACCTCTAGAGCGAAAAGCGGATGCGGAAGCTGAAATTTAATCAAAGCTTAAAAAACTGTTTAATTGGTAGAAGCAAATGCTGTGTTTGATCTAATTTTTTATTGAGCAAATAATATAAATGATGAGAAAACAATTCATTACATATTTAACTGTAAAAACTACATATACAGTTTACTATGAAAAATATACCAGTGACGAGCCATGTAAACATTGGTGTACTATAATAAAAATAATATTGTGAACGTGTACCTCGGGCTGCAGGTAAGCGGATGGATGCGAGTCGGTCAGGCGTGCGCGGAATATGTCGGCGCCTTGGGCACGCTCCAGCACACGCTCAGCCACTACCTGGCACATTTCTTTAAGCAGCAGCTTCTGCAAGTCCTCATACGATACCTCACGTGGCACTTGCATCGAATAAGGAGAACCTTGGTATAAAATAATACATACATTTTGAGAATATGGTTCTACAGTAGTGCCATAACTAAATAGTGTTCAGTGAAAAGACATGCCACCAATATAATAAGCAATAAAACATAGTTCAATAAGTCCCTTAAATGTTGGCTTATATCTATAATTTAAAAAATATATATTTTTTGAGTAATTATCATATTTAAAAAGTAATTAGTTATTGCTCACCAAAACGTTCGCCGTCAAGTAAATTGACCCAAAGTAGAAGCAAGTAAGGTGTTGTAGGAGTTTGCAGAAGAGGCGGTGCCTCCAGACAATATAGGGCACCAAAATCGATACCCGCTATCTCCCAACCAGCACGGGCATTGCACCAACCTATGAATAGAATATCCACATGTTCTTTAACTATTGCCGTATCGTAGTCCCTCGAGGGACATGTGAATGTAGCCCGATGAGGACAATACATCTCAATGTTAGTTACCTGTCTCGTTAATCTCTGTGAGTATGATGTGGTCTCGGTCTATGCCGGTGTCGTTGTGGAGCGTTGTTCGTAAGTCATCCATTGTAGCGGTAGGCGGCAGCTCCACGCCGATGCGAACCTGCCGTGGCTGCTGGTTTACATACACCACCTAATAAATGATATAAACTTCAGACACAGAATTACATCTACTTGCATAATAATAATAATCTAATTACAACACAAATTTTATTTCTTTAAATCTTCCTTTACAGTGCAGTTATACACACTTTTATGATTATAAAATATTGCTGAAACTTTCATCACTTACATTCACTGGCAATGGAGATGGTTGAACTGTATTCATTCTTGTTGGCAATTGAACACTAACACAGTGAAATGGGTCAAACGTACATGATGTTCGCTCACATTTTGCACATGTCAATGCTGACCTGAAATTTTATTTATTAATTAAGGTCTGTCTACAAAAAATACATGTATTAGTTTCTATACATACAAACATCGCTTTTATATGCAGATATATCTGTTACATTTAAAACGAATGTTCATTATTATTTAACAAACAAATAATTATACAAATATAATCAAAATTTACCTGTACTGAGCTTGAAAAACGGCTTGAACAAAAGAACTATTCCTTCTTGCATGATTTGCTAGTGTTTCTGCTGCTACTACTTCATCTGACTTACCACCAGTATTCTAAAAGTTATCATTACTTTAACACATAATTATTAAATATCATTAATTTGCATAAAGAATACTTCACATTAGAAATTATGTGGCTTCTAAGACAAGTAATCTAATAAGCAGCATGAGAAATGTTGTACAGGCTTCTTAAATAAAATTATAAGTATTTTTATCTATTTAAATACTAAATACATTTTATAGACACAAAATAGCAAATTACATATGCCTCGGTGATGCAATGTCTAGATGCTTGCTTAGTAACATAAAGATTTGTGGTTATAACTTGAGTTATGAAGCTCATAATAGTAATTTTTACAGTCTGACTTGCTGACTTCTCTGATATTGCAAATCTACTACTTCAAAATTTTTTCCACCATTGACAACCGAGAGCCAGAGCATAGAGAGATCATCTTGTTATCACTTTGTACTTGAGTTGAATTGAGGGCAAGTAATAGAAAAAGTAGGTACAATGTAAATAAAAAGAGATTTTTTAAGAAATAGTGACAAAGTTATTCCTTAGAATACATGGGCACAGCTAATTTAATTAGTAGATAATAATTTCAAACCTTGATTGTTTTATATTTTCTCTTTGTAGCAGTGTTCAAATCTTCATGCACTTTATCAAGTAGCCAAAAGAGAAATTCCTGTGCATCATGCTGGCTATTTCCACGATACTGTGTACCATGTCTTTCAACTGCACTCTGATGAAAAGGTTGTAATTATAACATACAATTAAAAGAAGTAAACACAAAATGTTATAAATACTCATTGAAATTATGTAATGAACTTTAGTTGCAAGAAATTATTTATTTTAACCACACAAAATTTGGTAACTGTAAATAAAAAAAAAAACATTTAACTTTAATTCATAAAAAATTTTTTTTTTTTTACTATAATAAGTTTCTATAATTACTAATTATAACTCAGCATTAATACAACCGCGCTCCGCCAACCCGCACTTGACCAGCATGGTGGATTATGGCCAAACACTCTCTCCATTAAGACAGTAGGCTCTGAGTCCCAACAGTGGGAAATTTCAGTGGGTTAAAAAAAATACAATACCTTGAATGCAATACTCATATCAGGAGTATATTGACATGACCACAATGATTTAAGAAGAGCAGCTAATTGCTCTGTTACTTCTCCTCGAGTACCATATTTCTTAGAGTTTATCTTATTCCTCTTCTGTAAGTCTACCTAGAGAATATTAAATAAAAATATTATCAGCTGAAATGTTTTCCATAAACGAAACTTACAGAAAAATATATACATATTAAACATGTCTACCCTCATTTTGATGAAGATATGTTACCAATTTCAAAATAAATATTAAAAAATATAAACATAATCCTTAATAATTTTGTCTATCCAATCATTGATTACCTTATAATGGTCTAAAACAAAGTATTCAGCTATAACATCAGTATGTGAAAGGCATTGAAGAACTGCATTCATATAACATGTGTTTCCATGATTTTTAATTCCAGTTACAGCCGGCGTTGCTCCTGGAGGCCACGGCGGATCTCCGCTGCAGGGTACTCGTTCATTATTTATAATTGAGGGCACTGTTTTAACCTGCATAGAAAAAACACAAAGATGGTGTAAGAGGTTTTGTTGCAACATACATATTTTACTACTTTATTCACTTACTCCTGATACATTTACAGTGCTCATGTGCAGCGCTATCTTGTTCAGGAATACCTTCCATGATGGCCTTCTAAATAACTTCCTTTCAACGACCACTTCGTCCTTTTGCGTAGTGCCAATAACTGAACCGGTCGTAGATTTATTGTCACTTTCACTGTTTTTATTTCTACTAGAACTAGGCTTAATTGTACCAAACGGATTACGAGGTAAAGTAAAAGTACGTTTTAGTCGAGACCCTTCCACCTGTTTTGGGATCATGCTAGTATCTGCAACCTCATTTATCAATTCACCTTCAGAACAAGACTTCAATACTGATGAAAGATTATTAGTGGACATTATGATAAATAATAGTTTTGTATTTTAATGCTAATCTCCGTCAAACATCGTTATGAAAACCAATAAGAAAATATTGATATGCAATTGACAGACACGCCATTTTGTTTATCTATGGGAAAATGATGAATATTATGCTTTATGCTGTAATAGTAACTACATAAAAAAGGTCATAAATATTACGTTGATATGGAGACATTCGTCTTACTGTAAGTCTGGATTTACAAAGTCGGTTATTTTCTCCTTTTAATTAAAATTATGAAATAAATCAATCGATCTTTTATTTATAAATTATGTGTGTCTTTTATTTAAACAACCACATATCGTATTTGATAACTCAATTTAGAAGTTCAACAACGAAATAACTAAAAATTATAATAATTTACACTACGCAATATTTTCTTCGACGTCATATAAATTTGAACGAGACTATTGTCTATTTTCTTCCATTCTCTCATTGTCAAAAGAAACTTCAAATTTACTTTGATTTTTTTTAACATCAAATCAGTAACAGACTTACAAAATGGTAAAAGGGGATCCTTGTGTTCCAGAAGATGATAATTTATTCAGGGCTTTCATGCATTCTCTGTATGAAACAGTAGATGCACCGGTTACATGGTTTCGAGGTACAATATAATGTTTTGAGTTTATATGTCATTATGTAAGTCTTGCCTTATTTATATAAATTTAATTGTTTTTCAGAAAAAGTGGTCGTACCAAACCAACAGAAATATCCCTGGTACCATCGTCAATACCGTCGCGTTCCAACTATTGACCAATGTTATTCCGACGATCCCATTTGTGATTTTGAAGCTAACTCTCAATTTAAACGTGATAGGTTAATATAATTGTTTCGCTAGAAACCATTTACTATGATATTAATCGTAATAAAAAAAAACCATAAACAAAGGCATTTGTATTAAAATTATTGTTTTAAATGAATTATTAAATACTGTTTATTAATACAAAAACAAGCTAGTAAAGGAAATATTTTTTTAAGGGCTGTTGATTCGGAAATTCTCAGTATTTTGCGTATGCGCTATGAAGATTGCATGATGTATGAAGCTCCTGATCATGTACCTGTTTGCAAACTTCTATGGGAGAAATATAAAAATGCTGAGGAATCTTGGTTTATTAAATGTGAGTTTCAACATATATTTAAGTTTTATTTTGAATTAATGAATAATAACTGAACCTGGTCGTTGGTGCATATAAATATATTTTTCATTATTATATTATTATCAATACTAAATGAAAATATGACAGCCTGAAGTAGAATTAGTTTGTTTTTAAGAGTTTAACTTTCTTGGA
This sequence comes from Parides photinus, assembly GCA_018247975.1. Lineage (NCBI taxonomy): Eukaryota > Metazoa > Arthropoda > Insecta > Lepidoptera > Papilionidae > Parides > Parides photinus. The sequence continues at coordinate 5,228 of DWHU01000765.1, read as the reverse complement.
ATTAAAATAAAACAAAAAAAAGTAGCTTATAATTTCTTTTCATATTTTCTCGCCAACACTTTCAGACAACTTTTTTCATGTGAATATTTTGTGAACAGTGACAGGAATTATGTCAAAAACTATGAATCAAAAATTAAAAAATTCTTGGTGTTATCAATTTATATATTTTTATTATTTATAGATCTTTTCACCATTGTCTTGCCCATTTTCGTATTGTTTATATTATTTTTGATCCTAACTATATTATTTAGTAGGTAGTTAAAAGTGGTAAGTCTCTCACTCAGAATATTATATAACACAAATATAGCTAACAGCAATGCTGTTAATTGGAAGATGTTCAATATATGGAATTACTAGCCATGCCATCTTAGCTAGAGATATTAAAGAAAAATATAAAGTTTTTCTTATTTTCAGATGGTGATCTAGGTGCATATGCAGATGCTAGAAAAGCTTTGATGAAACAAAAGCACCGCATGGTGTGGGAAAGACGTAATGGGCCTCTGTCCGACCAAACTAAGTGATTTTTTTTTTAATTTAAACAGTGAAATGTAAGGTAGATGTTGCTGCAATACAATAAATAAATTTTAGTGCATAATTTGTTTTTATGTAAAATTTATTTCTATCACTATTATTCTACAGACAGTAATTTGAAAATTCTTGTATTATATTTTGTATCATTCTAAACTGATTAAAAAATATAGCGAACATTTTGTGTTATTAATATGAATTATAATATCGCAAACAATTTATCATCATCATCAGCCTGCGGGGCAGTCCACTGATGGACGACAGAGGCATACATAGTTAATGCCAACACATTGGCATCCGAGTGATGACGCGTAACCATCCTTAGATTTGTCGGCCATAAATTACGAGGTGCTGGGCAGCAGCGATACCTGCGTAAGTTGACCGATTGCGATCGCCGTCCCGTTTACACAGCATGGCGATTATGGGCACACCTTCCATGCAAAGCGCCAAATGCAAAAAGCTCCCAGTTTTCGGTGGCCTCTATACTTACCATGATTGAGGTAATGCTACGGAAGAGGCAAGGAGTGTTAATAATCCCCGGGAGAGGACAAGATACCGCAAAACAATTTAAGGGAAAATTAAATTATTTAAAAAAAATATTGAAAAATAACATTTATTTCAAATACTACATCCATATTCATGCATTTTGACAAAATTCTACATTCAGACAAACTTACATTGATTATGTTTACTTGGAATTACAATAAGAAATCAAGGATCACAGGGATTACCGAAAAAAATTACGACAATCACGCTTTTAATGTTTTTTGGAATATCTTAAACCTATGATGCTTATGCTTAAAATTTTAAAACTTGTATTGGTCACAAAAGTAAAAACATTTTCTTATAATACTTAGACTATATAACCTACAGTCTCAAAAAAATATGATAGAAGATAAAGTACTAAACCACTTTTTGCTCTGTGTTGAAAATAATAAAAACTTGTCTGTCATTATCACTATATAGCCAAGACGGAACCAAGACACATTGGGTAAGTGAAGCGGCCGCTCATAGCTATGACGGCAGTTAAATGACATCCACTACAATATACTGTGCTTGTAGCAGAAGATATAAGATGTTAAGTCTCCTTACCCTTCAGTTAAGTGCTCATCAAATCTAGACAATAATGGCTGCACACTATTATTTAGAGAGAGAAAAGGCCCAGGGGCATTATTTACCTAGACTGTCTCCAACAGTTAAAGACTTTCATCAATAATACTATATTCTAAATGTATAAACAAAAATTATAAGTGTATTGCATTAAATAATTATATAAAATGCAAAACTGGCAGTGTTTACATCACACTCATACAATGTTGGATCTAATCAAAATACTTTAGTATTCCGTATGCAAGAGCCTGCTTACACTGATCAAAAATTTTGTTTTAAAAAAAATATCGATTTCCATGTTGATATCAGCCATTTTTCATATCTTATATCGTAATGTACCAATATTAAGAAAGTTATGTATATTTACATAAATTTGCGTTTTCTTCTATTATTAATTCGTGGCAACCTTGGTACCTTCACTTTGTACATTGAACATATTGTATATTTATTTACAAAAAATACAATAGTATATAAAAATAAATTATTGTTTTACTTTAATACAAAATTCCGCTATGTGGCAAATATTCGAATTGTTAAAGATAAATAATGAATCGCCTGGTATTGTTTTTAGAGGAATTGATAAAGTAAAATCATATTAACTTTAGTTTATTAACTGGGTAATGAAATTGAAAAAAGATAATATTTCTTTTTCATTGATTGCACACATTGTTAAACAATTTCAAGAATTATTTCAATAGATCTTTTATAAATCTTTTCATTAAAAGTTTAATAAAATATAAGTATGAATACACTATACAATTTATCATCTACACAATCATCTTACATTCAAATATGATTCTTAACAATAACCGAGTTATAAACAAGAGCGGCCGGAAGTCTTTCTTAAACAAATGTTGAGACTGGCCTATGAATTATTATCTAAACACGAATTTCTTGACAAATACCCTTTTAATAGTTAATCAACTACATCAACATGGACAACGATATTCTTTACAATACTTACAACCATTGCTCATTAGGCTTAAGCAATACTATTTCATTAAATATTAACCTAAAACTATTTGGATATAAAAAAACCTTTGAATACCTATAATTGACTCTTCGGTTGTTGTGTGCAGATTTTTAAATACGGATCCAATAAATCGTCGACACTGGGGTATTACAATTGTTCTCAACACAGTTTTGTGAAAGAACTCAATTAATTCCTCCACATAATGACTAGGTCTATGATCTAATTTGATTGACTTTAAAAAAATTCTATAGAATATGATTAATATTAACTGTCCGTTGGTAAAATATTTTAAATAACAAATGTAGTATAATAAAATAACAATAGTAAATAGCTATGTTAATTGTCCCGTGGCCGAGATTCCAGGCCTCTTATAGAGATAGTTAAAGGCCATTTTTTGGAGCAGATAAGTCAGTATTGGGATGGCCTCCAATGTGATTTGTCAGGCGTAAATTTACAAAACAACGATGTACCCCAGTGAAGACTACAATAAAAATTTCACTATTAAGAAATAAACGGCTATTAACATTAAGCGGACATAAACATTATCTAAAAGTAAGTAAATTCGACTTTGTGATATTACACATAAAAACAAAAAAAAATTATTTACACAAAGTACCATTCTATAGAAAACATTTCATATCTATGTATATATATACTTATATGTAGTCACATATATTTACATATATACATATAAAGCCAAATTGAAATAAACATAACATACTTATAGAATCAATTGAGATCAAGATATCAAAGGATGATTTTTTTCATAAAAAATTCATGTATCATAAGATTACTTGTACTTTATATGGTCATTCGAAAAATGTTATAAGCGCTAATAAATGACATCACAAAAACACAAAATTTACCATTTTTTAATGATATGTAACTATTTAAATGCTAAACTTAAAAAAAAATCCTTTAATTATATTATACTGTATTGCAATTGAACCGACAATAATAAACTGTTTAAAATACACAATATTGTTATAACTAAAACTTACAAAATATTTGTTTCAGTCATCATATGCACTCTTAAAGCTTTAAAGGTTTACATTTGTCAATAACTAAAATAATATTATTCCATAATTTTTTCTCCAATAAACTAGTGAAATAGTTGTACTGTAATAACTGTACGAGTTAATACTAACAAAATAGACAATAAACAGAACAAACAAGATAAATTCGAATCATAACTTAGATACGAACACTGTAATGACGGCACAAACATATATCATTATCGTTCATTTCTATTGCACAGCATTTAATTTGTGATCAGCACTTGATAACATTTTACGAACGCGGACATCTCACTTAAAACTATGATAAACAAACACACAAAAATACATCTAAAACGTTATTGTTATAGAACATCACAATTATTAGGACACTCGTCGCTTTATTGATAAAATTCGTTGCAACCTTTGATTACAAATATATATCATACGAACGTTACCGGCGCGCGTGCGCTCATTACACAGACGTTGCGTTACAGGGAAGGAATGCATGCATCTTTATAACTTGAAGGAATGGACATTTATTTTAAATTGCATCAAAACGCGCCGCCAAACGTGTGCGACCTGTCAATTAAAAAAAAACGGTATTACATACAACATACATTATATATTAAAATCATAACTTATATCATAACTTTTGATGACGGAAAGAAAAGTTCTCTGTAAAATCCTTGGTCCCAGACAAAGAATGGATAGAAGTTGGAGGATACTTAAAAATGCCGAAATACAACAACTCGTGGCCGAACCGAATATATTGGAAAAAATAAAATTACACAATCTTCGCTGGTTTGGTCACCTGTACAGAATGGGAGAAGATCGAGGTCCCAAAAAATGGAGGCTTTCGGAGGCCAAGACATACATCTACCCTTTATTTACTTATGAATTAAATTTCATCAATTTTATTTTGGTAATAACAATAACACTGGAGGGTGACGTGTATTTAATAACATATAACCTTGATATATTGACCAGCTAGAGCACAAGTTATAGTAATAGATTTACTACTATAAATCACACTTCCTACACTAACTAATATATACTTGATCACATTTAATAATTCCTACCTCGAAAGCTATAACGTGACCCCGGAATCGAATCAAGGACTACTTTACAAGAAAAAACTATTGGAATTTAACATAGATTTTTTAATTCTACATTTAAACTAAATTAATACACAGCTACGACATTACGGTCGTAGTCTTGAGTCATAAGGTGATAAACAAGATTACCCTCGTAATTTTACTACTTACTTTCAATTATAATTCAAAACCTAAATAATAATGATTATTATACTACTGTTTGGTGGCAGAAATAGGACGGAAGTATAGAAATGACGATAAAAAAAAGTAAGCGCAGTCTCTCATAAGAAGGCGTAAACCTTTGCATTGACTAGAACGCTGGTGTAGGTATCGCTTACACACTCGGCTACAATATCACGGTTTTATTAGATCATTATCAGTCGATACGTCTACGGCTGGATCTCCACATCGATGTTTTTTTAATTCTTATTTTAAATAGAAGAGAATAATTAAAATTCTAGAATTACGCATTCTTACTTTTTTTACTGTTCCTCTGGTATAGTGGGTTCGGGGTTGTTGGTACTT
>DWHU01000764.1:0-15926 GCA_018247975.1 Parides photinus | reverse complement strand
GGTGGCAAAGCCACGGTTACTAAAGCCCCTCCGCCACGACAAGGCGGGAACCTGTTCGGGGGGTACTATAAGGAAATACATCAACATACTTTATGTTCAAGATATGAGATTGTAAAATATCAATACGTTATTAATTGTTCATCGAGTTTTATTTTACGCAGCAATATTTTATGATAATCCAACTTTTGGCTTCCAAGTGAAGTATAATTAGGCACTAATTGTAAGATTGGACAGAAATTAAGTATAGTTTAAGAACAAAATATTCTTAAACTATGCTTAGTAACTAACTAAGATGTAAGGTATATTTTATCAATCAAAGATCCATTTGAAAAGGAGTCTATATACATAGTTTAAAATATTGTGCATGAGCGTACGTATACGAATTAATATAAGACAGCTAATTTACTAGGAATAGCGCTAATGTTACGAGCATTGTACAGGTTTTATGAAAGCTGTATTGGGCCTAGCCTTTAAATGTATCGGTTCATGGGGTTTGGAAAGAATCTTGAAAATGCCTCGTAAACTCGATCATTATTTCGAGAGCTCTTTAAGACACCGTCCGGTCATTTACGACATCGACGGATGGCCCATTCATCCAGATACGAAGAAGCGATCCGTTCAATGTATAAGCAAGTAAGTATTAATTTTAATTTGAAAGTGTATTCTCTATTACATTTACATGAAACAACGTATTCAATGACTACCGTCCTTTGTATATTTAAATTATAAATATTTTTTTTTATTCGACGGAGCGACCAGACAAGCTCGTGACAAATTTGGTCATAACATTGTGGTGCCAGTTAAAATGGTATACCAGCACCGTGTTATATTCATTCCTCTGAGAGTACATATAGTTTTGTTATTCCAATATTTACATAAGACAAAGCTGTACAAACCGGAAAATAGTGATGTTTGCACGCTGCTATTTGGTAGCAGAAATCGGTAGTGCTGGTATATCTACCTAAACAGGTTCTAGCAAAAGTGAGTTCCGGTAAAGATATTAAAATTATGTTATGGTTTACATTTATACAATGTCTACAGACATGTGGAATTCATATTAAATCTAATATTCTTCGTCGTTTTACCTTGTGTAATGCTGCGCGATGCTTTGCACCCCTGCAATGAAAAATCTGGAAATACAAAAAGCGTTATTAAAACTAAACCGAAGCCCACTGATAATAAAAAAATATATAGTACACAAGACATACAGGTATTTATTATTACGTCAAAGCAGATTTTCTCGCCGTATTTTAATAGTATTATATTATAAATTGTAACACCATATTGAAAATCTCTGACGTTTTGCCATTACTACATGTTTTCCCTATTTCTAATTTGAATATATTAAGTTTTATTACTTACTAAACAAACAATATTCAACTAACAATGTATGTAATTTAAGCACTATTTATGTCAATGCTTTTTTGATTAAAGAACATGGTTACGTGATTTTTACAAGTAGTTTTCATACTAAACAATACATGTTCAGCGGTTAATAAATAAACGGCATAAATTACAACTTGCGACTAACTACTTGCTCTGTATTATTATTTCAGTAAAGAACCATGTGCTTATTCGAGTAGACATGTTGTGAAGTTTTATGGTCGTAGAGTTCTTTCAAACCTGCCTTATTAAATCCATTTATAAATGTGATGCTATAAACCATGCCACTACATGTACCGACTGTAAATATATGAAAGCTTAAATGTTCTGTGCTAATACTTTTTTTTTTTTATCTTCAACCGACATTAAATACAAGCAGAAGAAAATATTTGCAAAGCTTTGATATAATATGATTTAGACTGTAACTAAAAAACTAAAATTAGATAATACGTCCATAATTAAAACTTTCGTAGTTGCGGCCATTACTCCGTGAAAATTTTCGTCGAAAGTCCGATGATGTGCTATCTTCCTATGTGGATTCTGAACAAGATGATACAGAATATGTACTTATGCAGATGCAAAAGAGCCGTGAATCGCTTGCTGTAAGTCAAACAAAATCATAGAATTAACAGGGGAAGTTTGTGATTATAGAACCAAGTGTGTTATAATGCCTAAATATCAGGCCAACCTATATTTATGAAACGAAGATAAAACGATGAAAGAAAGTAGTTGTGAAAGGAGTGGTGTGTCAGTGTTAAGTAGAGTAAGAGTAAAATTAAACTTTTCATTATTATTTAAACACAGTGTGAAAACATATTTCACTTTACTTAATTATTTCATCTTTACAGAGGAGTCAAAGAAAACTTACAGAAGCATCTTCCAATCCTAGTCATTGGAAAGACGATATTTTGATGCCCAGCACTAGTAAACGTTGAAGAAAAGACAATGACTTAATATAAAACTAATTATATAAGACTTATTATAAAAATGTAGTATTTTTTTTTCTTTCAATTCGTTTACTGTTTATTATAGGTTCATGACTAGAATAACTTAATATTGATCTCAGCAAACAAAAAAAAAAGTTTTTTTTCAAGTGTTTTTTACAATCTTTATAAAAATAACGTCGATTCCTTAACTTTATCCTTTAATTACGAATAGCTTTAAGTAAAATTAAGTAAATCTCACTATAAACTGTTTAACATATTTAGAAACAAAAATAGCTGAAGAACGTATATATAATTAGGGCTAAATCACTTAGGTGGCTAAACTTTTATTATATTATCAGTGAGTTTACGTCAATTAACGAAAAGTGGAACAAAATGCATAGGTTAAAAGTTAGTCGGAAGTCTGTTTTTCATGCTAACATATAAAAACGAAAGTTTTTAACATAATAGATACACTAGCGTGAAAATTTGTTTTGAACAAACTACTCAAAATTAACTTTACCAATAAATAAATTTACTATTTACTACAGATGAGCTATAACGTATATGTATATGTACTGGGTAAAGATGGTATGTTTTGGCAAATATATTACTGTAGTGTGCTGATGACATTTTTCGTGTACTGATGATGGTCACCGGTTCTGCTTAAGAGGGAGATACACTATTACCGCGGATCTGAGGGTGCAAAGCACGAAAGATGTTGCACCTAATACCTTTTCTATCGCAGATAAGCTCCAGCAACAAATGTTGTTCGGTTTGATGTAGAGTGGCTGCCTGCATAAGGGGATGCGCTAATTTAAATTAACAAGTATATGATAAATATATTGAAGTAGCGTTGTAGGTTCTTAATAGACACCATTATGTAGTGATAGTTAGTGTGTAAAGTTTATGGCCTATTATTTCATGCCAAAAGATTCAGATCGAAAATGTATGCGAATTTAAGTAGCACAGCAAAAGCTGTGCGTAAATAGTTCCAAGGTCCTTTCCCTGGGAAGTATCATGTACGGGAAAAGATAATATATGGCAATATTTACTCCTGTTGCACTGTGACCAAGGGTTGGTATTGACCTCCGACACAGGAGAACGCTAATAAGTATATGTAAATATATAGCTGGTACTACTTGCTTAATATAATTATGCCCATAATCATTTCAGTTATGAACCATTACTAAACGTATAATAAATTACCAAAGAAACTATTTTTAAAGATGGCAACATATGTTATTGAAACCAATATTTTTATATACTGGAGCGATGCCTGGTATATAAAAATATACCTGGTCTTAAAATACCTTAGTTTTAATATTTTTTGGAACTTTCGAGAATCAAAACCAGCATTGAAAAACGAAAATAGTTATTGACTCTTGTACTTTGTAATTGACTTTTTTACTGCTTATATTAATTTTCATTGAAGTTAACGTTTAAATAATTAATGAACCTCATTGCGCTTAGAAGACGTACACAAAAATGTTAAATATATTTATGAAATGTATCGTAATGAATAACATAAATAAAGTTCTATCGTATTGTAAAATGTGCGAAACCTATTAGGAGATAAAATATCTTAACATTATTTGTATGAACCACCGCTGAACATACCAGAAAGCCAATACCTGGTTTAAAAACTTCTTTGTACGAATACATCCATCTAGTAGAAACTGTGAAGAATGTACTATATATAGATACTATATATAACATGTCACTGTCATTTTTTTTATATATTTATTTTGTCAAATAGCGAAGTGCCTCTGTTGATATCAGTGATAATAAGCAATCTATTTAAATATTTCTTCTTATAATTACGTCGTAATCTAAGCGGCTTATCTACGTTTTCTTGTTTTACTATATACTTTTTTTTTTAATTTGCTTTAAGAAGGAATGTAAGTTATGCGTGGTTTACTACGTCCTTTTGCTATATTTAGGAAGGCCTTGCAATCTAACAGAAGTGTTCAGTTGAAACATCCGTTTACTACAGGTATAACGTCTTTTTATATATTAATTTATTAGACACGTGTTTAAAGCAACAGTTTCTTGGAGACCTTATTTTGTGTTAATGTTGGAGAAGCGCCAAGAAGCAAATATTTTATTGCATTTACTTTGACGTATTATTTTTCATTTTAGCGTTAGTCTGGAGAGCCATGGAAGATAAGGAGTCATTAAAAAAACGTCTAACGCCACTTCAGTACCATGTCACACAAGAAGCTGGAACTGAAAGACCATTTACTGGTAGTTGTTGAATTTTATGGCTTTTTTTGTTTTAAATGTGAATGTTAATTTACTTAAATATTATAAAGACATAAAGTAGTGGTTTTACTATGATATTTAAATGGATTAAAATGTTGCAGGTACATTCAATAAATTTTATGAAGAAGGAATGTATGTCTGCTTAGTGTGCCGACAAGATTTGTTTAGTTCCAAAAATAAATATGATTCTGGTTGTGGTTGGCCTGCCTTTAATGACGTTCTTGCTAAGGAAAAGGTGACATTACACCAAGACACTAGTGCAGGTACACAATTTTGTTTTTGTAAATAATTGTCACTATGAAAATAACCTTGAAATCTTATCTAAAACTTAACTTTAACTACATTGTAAAAAAATTTTTTTTGGAAAATATTAAATATTTTTATTATATAAATGTTGTATTATCACATAACCTTAAGACACTTATAATCAAAGAACTTGATATAATGTTAGTGAATAGGTGCCATTTGTGTAGAGTAGGTCAGGTCAATAAATATAGTTATTTTATAACTAGTTCAATGATAGTAAGTTTCAAAAAGTGAAATAGATTGCTAAGTTATTCATTAAATAATTATTTAATCCTAACTTAGCATAATTAAGACTGGATTTATTTTTCATATACTAGTCCTGCACAAGTTAGGTGACTAGCAAAAATATCATTACTCTCATTGCATGAATAATCATTGCTTTTCATATTGCTTATTTAAATTGTATAGAATTTAAAACTTTATGCAATATTTTGCCTTTTTAAATATACAACACAAAAAGGTGTCACTAGGAAAATATAAAACCAAGTTCAAACCTGTACAAATTAATATAGGACAAGGTTAAAAACTGCATGTGCATAAACTAGCTTAAGTTTACTATTTAAGTAGTCTAACTACTCAAAGTTAAATATTAATGCTTTTGTACCAACAAGCTATATTTGTAAAAGGTATCTAAATTACTAATTTAAATGGTTGGGAACAAATAAATTTCCTTCATTATCTTTACTTGATTGCATGTGCTTTATAATTTATAAGGAACATTATAAAAGTATGACAATGTAAATAATAAATATCATGTTCTTATAAAATCATTATATTTACACATTATTATTATTATTTCCTACACAATTTAAACTTGTTGGTTAATCTGCATAGATGAAAAAACAATAGAATATAAAGTAAAAATAAATACTATGTATTTATTATTCTTTGTTAAAAACATCAAAAGCCTTATTTCTGCTATATTTAATAGAATTGTAAGTGAACACAATAATGACTTTGGTGCGATTGCACAAAGACAAATTTTTAAACATTTTGCCACAACCATTTTATAATATAGTAAATATGTGCATTAATTGTATAAGACCCAACAAAAGTTTTAGACAAATTATGTAAAAGAAATTTTAGATAATGGACATGCTTAAGTAAGGCACAACAGATTTGACAATTTTAACTTTAAAAATAGAAATTTGGAATAACTAAAGTGAACAATTAAATATGTTTTGAAGATTTATTAATTTTCTGTCGTAGTTTTAATGATAAAAGCAATATAAAATTCATGCAGTAATATGTGTAATTTTTGTTAATAAATTATGTAATATTCTGTATAACAATTTACTCAATATATTGTAAGTTGCTGAATATGGTTAAGGGAAAGTGGATTTTGGTGCTAATATATTTTTTTTATTTTTGTCTGTTTCCCCCATGCCCTTGACAAACCTGAATTACAATCCTGCCCATCACAATAAACGTAAGTTCGGCAATTGGTTGGTAACAATAATCTATTTTGTATTGGTTTTTTTCCCGTATTATATGTATTATAACATACATTTATTTTCATTGTGCTTTAATTGGTTTACACATTACTTATAAATAATCTTATGGCCGCTTGTCACGGTATTTCTTGTTACACTAATGAATATCTATTACACCGCGGTATCATCTTATCACTATAACTAATCTGGAATGGGCGTGACATTAATTTGCAATGATCCTCACTCCCTGTTTCATCGCGCCTGCTCCTATCCCATTTTGCTCCTTCTGGATGGCTGCTTCCGGACGGACGACGGCGGCTGATGGCGACAACAATCGACATCAACACCACACAAAATGAACAACGAAAATCATACCGGGATTTTATCATCATTGCGTATATCACCCACATAAATATGACGTGTAAATAAATATCTTTTTGGTGAATGGTTATGCTATGTGGATTCAAGTTGGAGCAAATATATTACTGGTTTTAACACGGCCAGGTTTGGTGCGAACTGAGGTGCGATGCTCCAAGTGCTCCGCTCACCTGGGACACGTATTCAATGACGGGCCGGCGCCCACAAAGAAACGTTTTTGTATTAATTCCGCGTCCCTGGACTTCATACCGGCTGAAGAGAGAAAAAGTTAAATATCCTGATTTATTCACAGATTTCATTTTGTAATATACATGATATAATTGTTAAAAATATATAAATTTAAACTTACCGGCAAATGCAATTATCATACTACGTTCATAATTTAATTATACATCAAAATTATAAAACCAGAACCTTATAGTTTTATACCTGCCCTAAATGAAATTACTTGTATTATTAAATAATTTTACATTAACGTGTCGCTATAGTATATAAACTCTTGATGTACTTCAGTCGGATATAGAAACTTGTTAACGTCATTAATAGGATTAAATAAACTACATTAGAAATAAGAAAAGACGAAACGTTTGTTTTTGTACTCTTTTGCCTTCCAAGGCGGTTATGTAATTCTTATAATTACGTTTTATTTCTTTAAGTAAAAGCTAATAGTAACAAAACGTCTTTCTAGAAGTACAAAAAATAGTGGCTGATAACCTAAAATATAAATAAATTACAATAAAAAGAAACTACCACCAACTGATTTGTAAAATTAGATGAGATTGCTCTCAACGAACATAAAAAAAAACTTAAACGTAGGTTTCAGTGCGGTGCTGATAAATATTAAAGGTGTCCGCATAGTATGAGCATGTCGCTTTGTTATTAAAATAACGCACGCACTCGCCTACTAAAACTGATAATTTATAATAGCACAAAAGCAGTAATATTAACATGTGCGTTAAAACTAATGTTACTAATTTTAGCAGCTTTGCAACTGTAGTACATTGCTGTTGTTTAGCTGGTCAGCCATTTCTTAATAATTAAAAAAAAGATAAAATACTATTATCACACGAAGGATCAGATGCGAGTAATAGTCGTTTCTACTTTTTAATTTATGGGATAAAGAATATAATTTTAATAAAAATTGATTGTTGCTTTGTGGCCTTAACTTAATAATTGTATACCTCATTATTAAATGTTTTTGTTACCAATTTAGTCATTTTACTACATAATTTTTAAAAACATTGCAATTGTTAAATATGCCAATATTTTATGATTTATTTTTGTGTAATTTATATCTATTTAAATTACTATATTTTTGAAATAAAATGTATTCAATAAATATTTGTGGGAATTTGTAGTTTTTTTTCTTTGCATCTAGTCTAAAATACTTACTGTGTTTATAAGTTTTTTTTTTCCAGCCCCTATATGTTTCTACTGAAGGGACTCAAGGCCTTCTCTCATAATGAGACAGTATTTGGCCTTAATCCACAACGCTGGCCAAGTGCGGTTTGGCGGATAAAGCCAGAAATATTTATTTTCTTAAAGCGCACATAACTCATAAAATTCATCGGTGCGTGCAGGAATCGATCCCGCGACCTCCGCACGGAGGCCGAGGTCCCAAACCACTTGGCTATCACGGCTTATAAATGTTTGCGCTGGTTTAAATTATAATACTCTTGTCTTCAATTTCACCAGAATATAACAATTAAAAACGTCAGATATGCATCAGATTTTGAGACATTTTACCCGAATTAGCGAGCTTCTATACACTTAAATTGACGTCTGCAAACATGATAAGATTTCATAGATTTAAGAAATAAAAAAAATCTGAGTAATGACTCAGAACATCTGAGTAATGTTCTTAATGAAGAATAATAAATAAATAAACTGAAAGAAAATAAAAAACATCCATAGGCAGCTCTAAACCGTGTCAATACACGGAAAAATTATTAACATCTGACCAATTGATTAACAATTGTTTTATAATGCTGTTTATATGATTATTATTCAATTATTAGCCAAAAAAAAAAATTATAACTATAAAATTTAGATTTGGGACAATTTTTTCATCTATGGTAACTTGTAAATAATATCTTTTGATAATCTGGATATACTTTTACTCATTAGGGTATTTTAAAAAAAAAAAAACAAAAACATGTTGAGTCTTTTTATTACAGTATGATTGTAATTTATATGCACAAGGTGCTCATACATGGCACTGATGTTATATTACTGTCAAAATTATTAAAATCATTTAAATGTTTTGCATCTTATTATATATATGAATGCAATTCAACTTAGATTAAATACATAATTACAGTTACTTTTTTACTTACCAAATTCATAGTCGAAATTAATGTTCTTGATCAAGTTAGTGCTATATAATACGCTTTTTAGTTCCACAATGAACAATGCTTTTATAAAAAATTGGTTTAATTTTTTTAATTTCTATTTTATTGCACAATACTTTTACAAGTTGGTGCAGACCGAAACAGTGTTTGTTATAGGCCATATCTGAATTTCATAGACTAACTTAGGCCAAAAGACTGAGTATGGTAGAAAAAAGTTACATCATTTCAAAATAACGCACTACATGCTCTAATACGTAAATAAAAAGCGAAAACCATAATAAACGTAATTCATTTGTAATATTTTACTACAATAATGCACCAACCTGGAACAGACGTGAGATGCCTACGTGGCGTTAATTGGTCACTTCATATTGTCAAAAAGTACATTAATAATTTCTAAACTAGCCATTAACCTGTACAATTAATTTTAGAGCGAGGAATACTTCTCTGCTTCCGATAACATCAAACCATTAAATAACTCGATGCATCACTCATTCTCTGATAAAATAGCAAATAAAAACAATATCAAACGAAATTTAACAGCGTCTTTCGGCATCAAATGAACACAAAAACATACAGACAAACATAAACCATCACACAAAAGCGTCCATTAAACATTATGCTTTTGATAAATTATTTAAATTGATTTCTAACTAACAAACTACTATTGTCTTATTCATATTAAAGGAGAATGATCATGTTCTATCTAAGTTTTAATATGGAAGTATTTTAAAGTTCTTTGAAAAGCTTATTAATAATTTTGTGCCACTAATGGATTTTCATGTGTTTAAATACAATCAATAAACTATATAAACTTAATACTAAGTAAATGCTTTAATTTCTCGACTAACAGTAAATGGAACCACCAAAATATTTTTAGATAGTTAATACTTTATGTTATGCTCAATCAAAAACTGATTTTGGTAAGCTCACACTGAAAGATCAGAGTAAAAAATTATGACGACTATGTAATGATAACTGACCTTTTGATGTACAAGTGGCGGACATAAGCCTATAAAAATGTATATATAATGATAATGTTAAATTATTTAATACACTAGCTAACCTGTAGCAACTATAAGAAGCAATATAAGGCAACACAACTTATAGTATAGATGTCAGTCAAAATTAACACATATTTTTATTGATATTTACTGATTCATCTCACTTGATTTCATTAAAATACTTGATGACCCCTCTTAAAGTGGGATACATGCCTTAAATTAACCATACTTTTAAATAGGAAACATTATAACACTCGCCAGTGTTATAATGTAACTAAATAGCTGAAGATTTGCATTATCAAACAATTGCATGTGAGGCTATAATTGGGATCATGACCGTCCTTGTTATCATATTCACTAGAACATATATGCAACACATTGTACACGTAAACCACACACATCTCTGAACAAATGTTTCAATCCACTGCAACCTCTTCTACTGGCTACCATCACAGTTAAAAAGCTGTTTGAGTTATAATACTTTTGCAGAACTACAGTATAACTATTATTTATTACTTTACAAGGTCTTCCTATTACTTAACTGCCAGTCTTCAATTGCAGATTATAACATTCCTTAACCATTCCTAAATACTACCATATTATCTACACGTTAATTCGGTTCAGCAATGGAGTGACACATAATCAGAGATATTGCAGCTAAATTGAATAAATAATGTTTCTACACAATACTACAATTCTTTACATCTACTGGACTGCACGTTTTATTTATCATTACTCTTGTAAAAATATGATCACTTCTGTAACCCTATTGCAGTCACTTACAAACAAACTTCACAATTTCTCTAGCGTCGGTAAATCAACTGACAACATATTTTACATATTACCGTCAAACACAGACATTGGTTATTGATAGTAATATGGTTTCTGTATTCATATGTAATACATATAGTAGGCACTGGGAGGCGCTAGGGTTGCGCAGGCGCTCCGGCGGGCGCCGGTGGCCTGCGCTAATGTCCCTTCGCTGCTTCTTTCGCAGCCATTATAAGAGGTGTCAGGGACGCCAAAGGTCGAGCCATCTTTAAAAATGGATGCTGTAATCAAATAAACTTCTCTTAAATAACCAACATATAAAAACCAAAACAATCTATATTTCTATTAGGTAATAATTTCCCTTAAACATGTATTACTGAACTTGTGTATGACACACTTTCATGTATAGGGGGTATAGCATATATGGTAATAACGCTATTCTGATTAATGTAACCCTATTCAGATAAAGTTTACAACCACTCCACCAAGAATGTAATAAAGAAGATTTATATAAACACTTATCAATGCCTATATTTTGTAACAAATAATAAAACATTTTTAATTTAATTAACTAAAATAACATATAAGCTCGTGATCTAGAAAAAGATTTATATAATTACTATTTAAAATCTATTCTTATTTTCCTCCAAAAAAAAATTCAAACTACCTTAAGCAAATCTAAAGCGGTTGCTCGTTGTTCGACGTCAACTTCAAGACACTGGTCTAAGAAATCTTGGAAGACTGTGCTTAGTTTCTCTTTGTCTTTGATATCAGGTTTTCCGTTCGTCGCGATTAAATAAAGAGCACGCAAAGGATTTTCGTTTAAATATGGAGGTTCACCTTCGATCATTTCAATAGCCATAATGCCTAACGACCATACATCCACCTGAAAAAAGTATTATTTTATTGAAATGCAAAGTTTAGGTGTAAAGAAAATAACTATGCGCTCTTACTTTTGGGCCGTACTGCTTCCTTGTGACAACTTCAGGTGCCATCCAGTATGGTGTCCCTACCATCGTTGTACGCTTGTTCTGCTCGGGTGATATTTGTGCACAGAAACCGAAATCAGCTAAAAAAATTAATTCATTTATGTTATAATACAAACGGAATCAAACAAACTCATTTTAATTAGAGCTTTCGTTTTAGTAACATATTTATCTCCAGTTGGATTAAAGCATTTCACACAAGGTCACAATTATAAATACATTTTAGTCCAATCTCATACTTGAATAAATATAAAATGAAAATAGGTTTCATGTCCACTATTTATCAATTTTTCTTTGGGAAATCAATTAAATTATATGTAGCATTAACGAGTGCCTAGTATAGTGGAGTGATTTTTCGGTTGCTAGTTGCCCTTGTCCAATGCAGACTCAAAAATTCTATCTGCACATCTTCCAATCCTCTTGTGGGTCCTCTCCTTCTAGAGTAATCACAGGGATATCATAGTCACTTGCCCACTTCAATTATCTAGCCAAAACATTTATCAAAGTACAAACACCTCTTTACATTTATACTAACTTAATTTAACCTGTCCATCCAAACCCAACAGTATATTGTCAGATTTAATATCCCGATGTATAACATGATTAGTATGCAAGAAATGTAATGCTTGTAACACTTCTCGACATACTGCTGCTATCTGTCCCTCATCCATACACGTTTCTGTTACAACATCTGTTAATGAGCCACCAGCAAGGTATTCCATAACTACCCACAATTCCTGGAAAAGTTTTTTAGCTGTTTACAAATTCATACAAAAAAATGCAATGACAACAAACCACAAAGTTTTAACAAAGTTTATCATGATTTAAAGTACAATTACTTTAGTTTACATTTTAATTTGAGATATAATCAAAAGCAAATATTTAGTTTTCCACAATCTGCTTGTTTAACTGGGACGAAATGCTATGCCTGTCACTAACAACGACGTGTAGTTAAAATAACATGCAAATCATCATATAGGGTTAGCTATAAAGTTGTTGACGGTTTCAATATTTCATTAAAAAATAACTACGAAATATATTTGAATGTATTTATGTATATTTTATTTGTAGATGTACTTGTTTTAACCCTTTTATTTGTTAGTTTATTTTTTTGTTGTTTCTCTCGTTATTGCACCTACCCCATAACCTCTCTGCATCACCCAAGATAGACAGACTGGCGGATAATGCCAAAGGCATTAAATCCACCTTAAACACGGTGAGAAAAAAAAAATAATGTTATCAAAAACCGAAAAAGAGGAATTTTCGGGATTTAAAAATGATGTTGTCCAAATAACTACCTTTAGCTGCTTGGCACTTTTGAAACCGAAGCTGCAGATTTTGGAAAGCTCGTTGAAAAGTTGTTCTCGGTATTTTTTTACTTTCCTGTACAATTTTGCTCTTTAGCTGGTCTAAATTGGTCGGATTATTCTCGTACACTACCGATTATAGACAACCCATAAGAAATAATCGCATGGTGAGAGATAGGTGAGAACAGGGCTATGTTGTGGCCGTTCAATATCTCTCCTTTTCGAAATGAGTTTTCCGGGAAAGACATTCTTCTGCAGTTTTATAGATATCCTAGCAGTATGACACGTGGCCCCACCTTGTTGAAACCACAATCTAGAGGTAATGCCTTGGAATTCTTGCAAAGCTGGCACCATGAAATCTGCTATCATATTGCAATAATTGTTAGCTCTAACTATCGTCGCTTGTCCACATTCGTTCTCAAAAAGGTATGCCCCTGTTCACGTAATTGCATTTTTTCGTAGTTCTATACCACTAGCTTAGGGCTGCGAAGTGGACCAGAACCGACAATTTTGTTTGTTAACATGGCCATTGAGGTGAAAATTAGCCTCATCACTAAACATGATGTTGTTAAAATTGTTGAACAGGTCAAACATCAAATTGGCAAAGTTAAATCAATAATAACAACATTACTTTTTAAGTCCTAAAAATTCCCATGTTTCCTCTTTTTGATAACACAATTATTTTTCTTATACATTTCATAGTTATTTTTTAATGGAATATTGAAACCGTCAACACCTTTATGGTCCACCCTATATTGTGATTGTCACCTTCAGTCTGTCTGTACCCAAGGAACATGGTACTATTTATAGACTACTGTTTGGTTGCAGAGATAAGATCTGTGGTGGTACCTACCTCTACACAGGCTTGAGAAAGAGGTACTTACCACCAGTAGAAAGTGTTCACTTGAAAAATTATTTACATAGACTTACTTCATTAACAAGGTAACTGTCTAAATAATTTACAACATTATTGTGTTTGTTCTCCCGCATTACTAATATTTCATTGATTATGAGTTCTTTTTTGGGCTGCTGGCTGAGGTTCATTTGTTTAATGGCAACTTCCATGCCAGTAGATGTTTCAATGGCCGTGTAGACTGTACCAGATGCGCTGTAAACCCCAAATACACCCACTTATACATTTTTGAAATTAATAAATTAAACATACTAGCAGTTTGTATCTTACTTACCCTTGCCCTATTTTCTCCATCTTAGTATACTTTCTATTCGGATCGCCTACACTAACAATAGTTCTTAATTTTTCTAAAATTTCTTCATCAGTCATCTTTTTTTTTCTTTGTTGTTGGCCAGTCACTCGTCTGGAAAATAATAACATGTACACATAAAATTTTGTACCTAGAGAATAAGGACATATCATCAGGTCTATAACTATCTGTCTTGAACTAGGCATGACATTGTAAAATTAGCAATGATATTTTCCTGATGGAAGGTCACTGTCGTATTAAAACTGGGGTAAAAAGACATAACATCCTATGACCGAAGATGGTTTAGAGCAAGTGTTGTCCTGACCAATGACACATTGTTATGGAACGGCATATGTTATACATTATTACAAATAGGCTATAACAACTCGCCGCTTCGTTAAATAAAAAAATCTATATGCTTAATTGATTAAATATTTATTTATAATATTCTTTATTAAACATAAATAAAATATAGCTATAAATCTTAAGTGCTTGTAAATAACAACTAAAACAATTAGGAAAGAATGTTACCCAGTGTCAGTGTTTGGTTGAGCACCATTAGAAGGTGGTGCATGGGCAATCTGTGGTGGGTGAGGCACGTGTGGAGGCGGCGTTTGTGGCGCAGGCGCAGACACTGGCGTTGGATTTTTGTTGCGATCCAAAGGCAGTGGGGACCCACTTACATCCACTCTACTACATATCTGCAGGCAGAGTTTCAAATTTATGTTATATCACAGCTGAAAATACTCTACATAAAAACAAAAACTTACAAAATTTTGAGTAGTTATAATAAAAATAATATATTCAAGACAAGAAACATTAATAATTCTCGAGGTATGTAATAATAATGTACTCAATAAAATTATTTTAATTCATACATACAGAGTGTGTTGTTAATCCTGTGTGAGGGACATGTGGAGGTGATGCAGGGGTCAGAATAGGCCTTGGTGGTGGTACTTCTTCCTCCTCTATAGGCTTTGTATACTGAAATTATAAATATTTATGTACAACTGGGTCTGGAAAGTACATGTTAAAATCTAAATCAAATTGAGATGTTTATTACTGTTATACAAATGTCAATTTATATAAAGTACTATTTTGATTGTCTTAGATAAACAAATACCATTAGTTATATGGCTTGTATATTATTTGCAAAACATGACATGCTATTCTGCCTATGCATACCATTATTCCATTTGTACATACTGAGGAGCAATTGTGCTCTTTAAAATAAAGAAACCAACATAAAAAAATATTATCGAAAAAAAAAAAAGGTTACTCACAATACTCTTCGTGCGATCAGGCCGTGATGGTGGGGGTGGTGGAGGCTCTGGATGCTCAGTGTCTGTTGGAGTTGATGAAGATGGACTGCTAGATGATACTCGTGATACTGAAGAACCTATGTAATAATCCATATAAAAACTAATGTGCTAAAAATCATTTTATCACTTGACTTTAACTTCGTGCAAGTCATGCAGTATTAAGTGTAATCCAAGAATGAATATGGATATTTCATAATACTTTCACATAAGTAATTTTAACTACTTAGTCTTGCCATAAATATTGTTATAAAGAAAAGCACGATTTTTTTTTTATACGTAACATTTATTCCTTTCA
>DWHU01000763.1:0-15928 GCA_018247975.1 Parides photinus | reverse complement strand
CTGGGTACTTGATAACATGAAAATTTACAAAGATATCCAGAGCAACAAAAAAAAAATTTTGTTTTGTAGAGCTGTGTAATTTTTATAGCAACTATGCGATTTTCACTAGGATTTTTCAATGAAAAGTGTATAACTATGTGTGTGTTAGTTTCTCCTGATACTTGTTTTATTCTCTTAGATTTATGCCGAATATGTTTATCATATAAAATAATATTAAATAAAAGTTGCGATGAAACACATCTCTAACGAACATTAGCAGAGAGCGGGCCCGGAGTCGGATAATCGACGATTTATTGCAGTCCGGGTGTGCTTCGGACTATTTCTTAGAAGCAGAAACACTACCTTACGACGGTCATAAAAGCTGTGGTAACATGTGCAATGGGTTGCGCTTGCAGGGCCTCTTTCATTCCTCCTGTCCATTTATAAAGTGTAATCGCAGAACAGTTTGTTACAAAATTAACGTTTTCTTTTCGACACAAATAATCTCAAATTACTATCAGGAGCTCGGAAAACAAAAACAAATTCGTTAAGAAAACTAAGCGAGACATGTTAATCATTCGTTTCATATTAATCAGTTGGTTAAGTAATTTTCAATTTTATTTTTAATATAACAATTTGATCACTACCACCTCGTCAAAACGTCAAAATCTACCACTCATTCATAAAAAGGGACAGAAATACAACGGGCTGAGTTGAATACTCAATACTCTTTTAATTTAATACTAAAACGGCTTACATCCTGAGTAACATTCCGGCTGAGGCTCAGCGCTATATTTAAAATATTCGCCGTCGCTATATTAAACGCTTTGTTAATTCAAATATTTTTAACTTTACTTTTCAATTTGTTAATTTGCAAATCTGGAACTGTATGTAGGGAACATTATATATGTTCAAACCCAGTCCTATAAAGGTTGTGCAGTCGAAACCAAGGGGCATCGATCCGAAATATGTTTAATTTGTTGAAAGGTTACGAATATGAAATTGCGTCGGTATGTTATTACATATACGTGGGGTGTATTACGTATGTGCATACAGATGTAGTGAAATACATCGTGCTTGCATACATGAGTTATCCCTGGCTGTTTAAAAGCTGATTAATGCCTGAATTGCAAAATAAACGATTCCAGTCAAAACAGCACAGGATGCATATCCATATTTAAATCATCGATATAAAAATTTCGAAAAGTTCCAAAAAAATTTAAAGATGTTCATAATGTTTCTCGATTTGGGTATCTCAGATTTTTTATAAAGGGTTTCAAAAAAGTACTAAGCGAGTATGTACGAATATCGACTCAGAACACAGCCGAGTATTCACAGCAAATAGGTACATTGCCATTGCTGTGTGACCCGTGCTGTGTAGGAATAGAGCCGATCGTATGTATTCAATATAATATAGTAGTATGACGCGTACTCATAAAAAGTACGCACGAGTCAGATTGATAACCTCCGCGTTTTTTGAAGTCGCTTAAATATAAAAGTGAGCGTAGCCGGGAGAGGGGCGGCGTGTTTCAGTTTACGCAGAGATAATGGCGTGTTACTTTCCGTACGCGCCTCGGCGGCTGCGCCTGCGCCGCTTGCAGGCGCGTATGATCTGTTTACACATATGCCCGTTTGTTCGAGCCGTTTGATCTTTATAAATGCAATAGGTATTTCAAGAATACCGCGGAGGAACTCGAATACGAGCTTGCTTTAATGAACAAAAACACGAGAGTATGATTTTTAAGAACGACAACCTTGATACACTGTTTATTCTCAGCTATAGGTGTTCCGTTTATGAGCATTTTTTGATTTAGCGTAACTGACGTTTGTTTGAAAGTTTAAATTCAGTTCTGGATGTAAAAAGAGCGTTTCGCTCAGCCATTTTCAATTTGTTTTACATTTCGCGGCTAGCCTACTTAGTGATTTACTACTTGCCTCGTAAAAAAATAAACTTTGCATTAAACAATTAAAAGTTTTGATTTAGATCACATGTAATAATTATAACCACTTTATCCTTTAACAAAATTTACGGATATCTTTTATTCTCTCTTACATGCGCTTTTCTCACTATATCTATATTTAATTAAAGTATACATGTACTCGTACAATTAATTAAAACAGTGGTGCCATATGATTTTATATACATTCCACCACAATTTGAATTATATAGATTAAAAATTGCTCATAGGTTTCTCACATTTTCTTATATCGGATCGAGGATGATTGAGTTTGGTAATATAATAAATAAATTGAATAGTATTTTCACACTTGTGTATTAATCTACAGCATTGTTTCCTACATTCTAACATGATTAGAAACTCATGTTGTCGTTATTAGTAAGCATTCAGCTAATTAAGTACGCTTCCGTAACAATTTATCAACAAGAGTTTCGCCGAACACGAAGACTAAACAATGAAAATGAATTTCTTGCGCCATAGTATTGGCTCCGATTTAGAAACTGTTTTAAACAAGTTAAAAATAGTATGTGTAATTGACACTGAGATCGATGCATTTCACAGTTTTAACGCGATGTGTGCGGTCCGGGGCCACGAGTACAGTAATCTGTATAACGTTTCTCGCACGACAGAATGAAACCCCGCACCCAACTACTGTAAATACATAAAAAAAACTTACTAATCTTCGGTACCGCTGGACCAGATGATCTGCGTTCACCCTTTTACCCGTCAACCCTTGATCTTTGTTTATCTTCCAGTTTTTATAACCGTAATTTGAAATGACGCAATCGTAAAATACGTATCATTTGTCGTCTTTATCTCTGTTTAGTTGAATAAATTTAACTTACCTGTTGAATAATTTTTAATGAAATATTAATTTAAAGGAAAAATACTTAGCTTTAGTGATAAGAATAAAAATGTACTAAAAATATGCTTTAATTAATTAGAGATGCTATTGTTTGATTTTATCTAGGGCGGATCGAAGGCGCAATACCACATTACCCTCGAAATTTTACATCCTTCGTGACCTGAATATATGGGTCTCTTCACGATCTCGAACAACAGGTACCAACACTTATATAACTGATTAAAGACATAGCGAATTGGAGAAGAAATCATGACTTTAATTTAATTAAGCGATGGAGGCAAATCGTAGATTGTTAGTTACTGCACTAACAATATTCTACATTTTACAACCTTAATACCCATCGTGTACAACTTTTTGTATATTAATTACTTTGGCACATTGCGTCCTCGTGAATCCTTAATGTCTAACTAACCATAAAATGACCCTATTGTTTGTCTATCTTTTATACACAGTTAAATAAAAGTAATGCAAAAACGAATAAATATGTTTTTCCGTTTATTCCCGCCATGATATCGTAAAATAATTTTAATACGAGAATACGACATTAATGTAAAACGTATAATTTTCTTTTTATTGCTGAAGTGACATAAAATATTATGACTACCGCGCGCACCGCAAATATCCGGCATTCAGGATTCACATAACTCGCTGGCGATTATTCAGATAAAAAAAAATTATTTTGCATTGTCCATATTTGCAGCGCGAATTATGCGAATTCTGTGTAAACATTTTTTTAACTTTTGAGTATATCCGCGTTACCTGGGCAGACCACTTAAAAAACTATAAATCTGAAGCAAAGCGATACTGTCGGCTTCGGCCGAACCCCGGCGCGCGTCAATCGTCGCCGGCTAACTTGAGAGCAATTTATGCCATCGCCGAAGCCCTCGACTTCATGCTACGATGTGAAAAGTGATGACATGTACCAGAGAGCTGCTGAACTCTTTGAGTGCACACTTTAGTTTTCGATCACCAAATTGTAAGTCATCTATCGAAAGAAATTCCACATTCACCGCCTTTAAAATTCCGATGTAAACGGACGGTCGTCTTATTTATTTTCTAACAAACTACATTTAAATATAGCCGGCCCGGGTAACGTAGTTTATGAAATTATTTATCGAATGCCCAAGTACTTAACACGTGTCAAGATTCTTAGAAAAAGAAATTCACCAGCAGGATTTTATTCCTAAAATCGTCCAATTGGGAGCTTTGTTTAAATTACAGCTATTAGGTATTAGGAATGTTCCACGTGGCCGACAACGGACGAGCAGCAGCAGGCTAGCCGCAATCGATGGGAACGCGTAAGGCGTGCAATTATAGCTAGCAGCCGCTACAGATTTAACATGAAACATGTACCTATATAATTTTATGCGGCCGTTACATGAATCAACACGTTGGCAGTGAAGCGACTTACTTTTGCCTTATTCTATATATCCAAAATTACGAGAAATCGGATTCTATAAAATATTCTGTATAATATATTTAAGTTAATAATTCTTCAATAATATAGTGGTAGATGTGATTCTCTTAAAACTAATTCTGGTAAATAAAACTAACCACACAAAAATTTGCTAACTTTTTCAAAAGAATATGTTTTAGGCATACATAAGGGTTTAACTAGAAAAGTACTGCTATAGTCCTTCTGTACTTTTGAACTTAGCGTAGACAATAAACGGAGTTTTATTTATAGACTGCTATCGTGCAATACCTTAATACCTGATAAATAAGATTTTATTTTGCAACTTACAAAGTGTGAAAGACTGTGTGAAATTATTTTTAATTAAAATGTTAATTTAGCTGCAGATTCGCGGTAAATTTGCTACTTTCCCATTTTACCTAATTTAATAAGATTCTAACCTGCAGCCAATATATTGCCACATTACGATTTACCTTATTTACATAAACTAATCATTTGTTATGGAAATTTATTGGCATCAGCAATTTAAAAACTTTGCCACACGGTGTCTCCTGACAAGAGTTATGATTACTGATACATTTTTCTAATAAAAGTAAACGAAATTATTAACATTTACATACGACTGTAAACAAGTCAACGCCGGAAACTCTCCTTAAGTTCGCGAGTCCTTTCTATCGGTTACAATATGGAAATAAAATGACCATGCGAAAGCAAATAGTCCGACTAAATCTTCGTCGTTCGCCATAATTTTTTCAGCTAAACAATAATATAACATAACCCTTTGAAAGGTGAACGTCATGTTATAACTTGATAAATTTTTGCTTTATATTTTAAAGTGAAAAGTCTTGAGTAGAGCTAGAGTTTTAGATACATCTTTTGGGATTATTTTTTTAATTATTATTGTACCGTGTTTCATACCAAAATGTCTCACTGCGATGAATTAATTTTGTATATATAAAAAGGACAGCGCTGTAAACTATTTACATAGAATTATCTTAAAATTGTACACTCCGTGCAAATAATTTTTTCTTGCGGATAATTTATTTTGATAAAAATATTTCGGCTCTGCGAAAATAAATGTTATCATAAGATGATGTTATATTTAATCGATATATATTTTAATTCAGGTGCGGCGCCGATGTTTGCTGGAATGCGCGGAGTACACCAGCAAATGCTATCAGGAGGATCGCTTGCAAGTTCGTCGATAAGCGGGCTGGGGGGTTTTGCGCATCATTTGTCTTCGGCCCTGCCAACTCTCCCGCCGGACCGCAAACCAACTACACCGTTGCCGGGCCTAGTTCCACCAACATCTTTAACACCCACTCCGGGTCCTCCTCCAGCAACTTCGACAACTGTACACTCTTATTACGATCACATGATATAATTGAATAAAATAAAGAAAACTAAGTAATTCTAAAGGCTTAGTATTGTGTTGTTTTTACCTTTGAAAAGATATTTTAGTCCTAAATAGGGAAATGTCAAGGCATTTGAAGAAATTTAGAGACTAATGACACTCGTATGGGAACACAGGACTATTCTAGTCGTGTGTAAAATATGAAGCAAATTCATTTAAAAATTGTTACAATATTACTTAAAGTGTAAGAAATACCAGCAACTGTTTAGTTCATTGGTTTGATAATACCTTTTAAATCTTTTTGTAAAATCGCTAATTAATGAAAGTGATAATTTAAACTATGTTAGATTATTTAAGTTTCTTATTATTATCTGATTAAGCTAGAATATTTTAATAGGTAATACTAAGTTCTGGAGCGTAATTAACCAATTGAATTCATATATAATACGATCTCAAACTTTATAAGATCAATTGCTTAAAAGATTAATAAAGTATATTCTTATAACTTTGTTACAAAATAGTCATTTATACAGTCGGTTCTTAACAGAATTTTGTAAGTAACACAAATCCGGGTTTCGAATTTGTTATACATTTATGCGTTTATAATAAATTTGCAACGTAAAGAGTTATATGGAAATTTAAGTAAAACCAGCCTATATTTTTGTGTATGTTAAATTTAGTATTTACGTCCGAAATATGCTGGATTAAGTATATTACAAAAACAGAAAATGATAGTTTTTAAAGTAATAACAGTAATGTTTAAAAGATTAGTGATTTGCTAGATAATTTCCAATCTTATGATGTCATTTATAATGTTAAAATATTTATTTTTTTATGAATGTAACACGTTCTTTGTAAGCCGTATACATATCTAAAATAATCTATTGCTTAATTAATTAGAGGTAAATTATACTTGTAAGTTTACTGTTTCTTTTTAATATATTATCATTACTGAAATTGTAGTTTTATGTATATTACTCCAACAGTGATAAGTCAATTTACGTAATTATAATAAATTCTGGTTTATGGTTAATTGGTCCCGCGGAAAAATTAACAAATATGTAATTTGGGCCTTACGACGAGATAATTGAGATTTTTTTGGATGTTTTATGATCTGTGACCTAAATATTAAACACTTAAAAGAAAATTATAACAGAAAATTTTGTTCACATCAGTTATGGTTTTAAATAAAATCGATTAGAAACATAAACAATAATTGCACCCCTGTTATAACTAGCACATTGTTGCTCCAGAAGAAATTATTTCACGTTTATTATATACATTTACGCGCATATCCTAACGCCTGTTATGATTCCATATTTTAAATCCTGAAAACAAGCTTTCGATAGTAAAATTCGAGAGAGTGAGTAAACACTGTTAATGGCTAATATCACCATGGTAAAAAGATTACTGTGGGTATTACATAAAACCCGTTCGTTGGAAAATAAATCCTTTTAAGAGGATGTAATGTAAGCCGTGATAGCCGATTGGTTTTGGACCACGGCCTCCGATTCGGAGGTCGCGGCATAGGATCCGGCGCGCACCAATGGCTTTTCTGAGTTACCTGCGCTTTAAGGAATTAAATATCACTGACTTTATCCGTTAACCCGCACTTGACCAGCGTGGTGGATTGAGACCAAATACTCTATCATCATGAGAGAAGGTCGAGTCCCGGAAGTGGGAACATATAGAAGGCTCAAAAAAAATATGCACGTAAGTAGTCCCTCTGAGGACTGTTACAATTAGTACTTGCGCAAGGTAGTCAGTAATTTTCGAGGCTCACTTATGTATTGGATCAAGGTGCTCCTGTAATAAATAAAAACAGCATTCCATTATCGTAGAAGTTATTCGCTTTATAGCGATAATTTTTACCTTTCAGTAAAGTACTGCTTCAACCTATTAAGAACATCGACCTTTTTTGCAAAATTTTCAGAGCAAACATAAAACTGAAAAGCAGACAATGAAAACCTTGTTTACAAACAAGAATATGTTTTCAGTTTTAGAGAGAATAAACTACTTCTAGACTAGTGCGCTTTACCAACAAAGACTACATCGCCGCTTACTATCAGTTGGGACCGCAATCAAGCGGTAGTCTATAATGATAAAAAAGAACAATCATTCTTGTCAAAAACTTTGTTATTGTATTAAAAGTACAAGGAGTAAAACAATTTCGTTAATCTTGCCGATGTTGAAATTGTAATCGTCAATAAGGGATTTTTAAATCTCTCAATTGATTTAAATAATAATAATCATTCTGCGTTTCTTCAAGACCAATGAAAGTAAACAAGCAAAGTTGCCATTTTTGGTTTGGTTGCCATGGAACATGCCAACGTTCTTATTTCACTAATATTATGAGCTTGTAATATTTAATACCGTTGAAGAAGTCTATATTTTATATTAAATTAGTACATTTCTTAAT
Source organism: Parides photinus (assembly GCA_018247975.1). Classification (NCBI taxonomy): domain Eukaryota; kingdom Metazoa; phylum Arthropoda; class Insecta; order Lepidoptera; family Papilionidae; genus Parides; species Parides photinus. Next base: position 7,939 of record DWHU01000763.1, on the reverse strand, counting down.
GTTAATGTATAAAATATTGCACATCGTATATTTTCTTTTCCTTTTGCAGACTATTTATTTAAATAAGTAATTTCTTCATATAATTTTAAATGTGTGATACAAGACTTAGTCTGAGTGTATAAACAAATATAATTATTTACTAATCTAATTACAGGGCATATGGTTTTAATGATAAAATTATTTTATAAAGTAGACTCTATTTATTATTATTACAGAAAAAGAAACTTTTTTTAGATACGAGAAGCATCATAGTAGTTTTAATATTAAATTAAGTATATTTATTTAAATTTGTATTTTACTTTTAATAATTGTATATAAATGGGCTGTACAATCAAGTTATTTATTCTATTTTATAAGTTGTTTAGTGTCATGTTGACATTACATCTGAGAATGTTCTATTTTCGTTTAGCTATAAAATTATTCATTATATTGGAATATTCTATTGCAATATGAATGAAAGATACAAATTAATTACAAAGATTATAAAAATTACGTCAATTTGGGGAGGAAGCGCAATGATTATTGCGTATCACATACGACAAACATGTAGGTTTTTAGACAAAATTGTAAATCCAAGTGTGCTTGATGCGGAAAAAAAGTGTAACCCTGAGTATATATACATCGATGATCCTCAATTTGCTTTGAAAATGGAACAAGCTAAAGAGATTGAACAGTCGGTAGGATTGGCTCGCATTTGGAAAAGTTTGAAACACTCACTAGCATGTAGGCTTCTCTGGTTATGTCGCCATGGTAATCAAGAACAACGTAATTTAGCCCTGGATCATTTGGCATCTTTCAAGAATAATAAAAAATGGGATTGTTTTAAAATAGCCCAAGCTCTTGATAAAAACACAGCTGTATTACTTGCTCGGACTTGGGGTGCTGACTTAAGGTATTTTTTGCCTCCACCTATCCATGTTCGTAGAGCTGCTTTAACAGGAGAGCTAATGTCTTTTAAATTACGTGACATGATTATAGGCGTTCAGAAGATATGTCCACATAGTTGTATTCAATATTTTTTGTCAAAATATTTTGCCAATATTCAAGAGCAAGCCATGGAAGCTGACAGTATACCTGCTAAGCCAGACAGCATCAGTGAAAGAGATTTATGTATGATGTGTCTTGATGCACTATATCACCATATTATTTTATTTCATTCTAATAACTACAGTGATGATAAATCATCTTCAACATTAATCAACATGGGTCTGTTACCAAATCTTGCTGAAGTGTTGTTGAGATATAAAGAGGACCCTGATTTAGATCTTTCAGTGCTCAAAATTCTTACTGTTTTAAGTATGCACACTTGTTTGTTAAATGACTTTTTCCAAAATGGTCTAATCAGAGAATTGTGTAGATTAATTAAATCTGATGATGTCCGCTTAGCAAGTTCTGCTGCTGTTTGCCTTGCCAATCTATCTGGAGAACATTGTTTTAGACCTGGATTGTATCTTTTACATCCTTTATATAGAACAAAAAGTAAACAGTTGTGTGATGCCCTATTAATACATGGATTAAGAGGAGGAGTTTTTGTGACTTGGCGCCAAAGAGATCCCAAATGTGGAGAGCCATTAATTATTACAAATGTGGTAATATCAAATGTTGATTGTCATAATGTTGGTGTTGAAGAACCTATTAATCATAAGTATATAGACCTTGAACTCAAAGAGGTTCTAGAGGATTTAACAGAGTTAGATGAAGAATCCCTATTGTCAGATATAGAAGTAGTTTTACAAGATATACCAATTGATGCTAAAAGAGACCAATCAAATATTAACAAATTTACTGCAATGAAAAAAAGAATTGCTCTAAATGAGGAAAATGAAGACAATTCTACCTATACACATTGCTGGCCCAAAGATTGGTTACCAAAACATTGTAATAATTTAAGAGTTTTAGGTGTAAATTATTGGAGTTCACTTTCTGAATGGCTAGAAGGATGCCCATTGCAGAGTGCTGACATAGCCACAAGAGCTTCTGAATTAGCACCGGCTCTGATTGATGCTAAAGTAGGACAAAAAAATGTACCTATAATTTGGTTAACTCATTCGATGGGGGGTCTAATTGTTAAACAACTTCTTATTGATGCTTCAAACAGTGAAGACAATTTTAAAACTCTCTGTGAGCAGACTAAAGCTATTCTATTTTACAGTACCCCTCATAGAGGTAGTGCTCTCGCGAATATGCCTCGGGCAGCTGCTGCTGTCCTTTGGCCATCCCATGATGTGAAGCAATTGCAAGAAAATTCCCCTATTCTTCTAAAGATGCAAAATGAATTTTTAAAATTAGCTGATGTGTACAGTTTTGAAACTATCAGTTTTGCTGAGACTCTACCTACTTTAGTAACTTCATTCAAGGTACCAATGCACTTTGTACAAGCACATTCGGCCGATTTAGGACGTGGTGTATTTTACCAATTACCTTTAGACCATCTTACAATATGTAAGCCTGCAACTAGGCAGTCTATTTTATACACAACTGTTTTAGAAGTAATACATAAAATCATAAATGAGGATTGTGATTTAGTATATTCTAATATGTTTGTTGACAAAGTGTTCAACCTATTTTGGTGGACTATGAGAAATAAAGCTAAAGAAGTTATAGACACAATAGATGACAAACATAACAATCACAGGTGCCGGTGGTTTGAAAAGTTCTTACTTGAAACCCTCACTAGCAGTTTTTCAGACTAAAAAAATTTTAGTATTAATTCAGATATGTATAGCAATTTAAAGCATCTTGTTACTATGTGCAAAAATTTAATTATATTTTAAACAATTTTTTTTTTAAATTTGTTATATTTTTGTATTCCTATATTACTTTTATAATGATAGAACTATGTTTAAGTATTATTAATTTATTTTAGAGTAATTTAAATTTTTAATTTTACTTGAGAAAATTATATATATTAAAAATTTACATGTTTATTTATTCATTGTCTGTAGCTTTATCTGATTAAAGTTGTGAATGTTATTCTAAATTTTATATGGTATTAATCCTGTCTATTTTATTAATAATTTATATATTGACTAGTCATATGTTACATTACCTACTTAATAAAATATCATAATCTTTGTATAAAAATTATGAATAAATATTTATTTATTTGACATGCGACATGCAGGTTATAAATTAGCTGTGTTTTATTTTTAAATACACATTTTTTGAGTACCGATTATAAGATCTTTAGAGGAGGTCTAAGTCCAATACAGGAGAGGTCTATGTGGTGTTGATGATTATATACATTACCTTCACACAGTGGTCGAATTTCCATATTTTTATGAAGCATGGATGTATATCGTAGCTGGCCCAAACATCATTAAAATCAACAATTAAAAAAATATATATTTTATTTGAAATATGTAATAATCATATTTAATGATATATATATATTCGCTATATATTTTAGTAAAATTTTAGTGACATTTTATTTAACGAAAAGATTACACGAAATACAACAAATATGTATTTTACATTCATATATTTTATCTACGGTTAAGTAAAATTATTTAACATTGTTACTATTAATGCCTCATCTTGTTAATGCACTAATAAATTCTATAAAGAGTTATTAGTTTTGTATTCTCTAAGCTTTTTTTGTGTTTGTGTCCATTTTATCACAATTAATATGAATATTTCTGAATAACATTATTTACAAGTAGCACTTGTACAAAAAAATTTTAAATATTTATGTTAACTTATCAGTTATTACTATAACTTATAGTATTATTATCATAGTACGAAAGAATTTTCATAAAAATTTGCAACAAAATGATAGTACTATCTAAAAATAATTAAAAATAAATTACCTTAAATATTCCATTAACTAAAATGCCATCTATTGGCCTGTATAGGAACTAAAATAAGCTAGTCTTGGTTAATAGTATTTATGATTATAATCAGATGATGCTTTAATACACAAGCGTTAGTTTCATTTGAATCGTCTAGATGACACTAGCAATAATCTAAATTGATAGTTTAAAAGTTTAAAATATGTACCTAACATTACATAATCAATAAGAATGTTATATATATACCAAAATTGTTACCTGATAAATAATTTATAATATAAATCCATATAAAATATAATTTCCCAATAAATGAAAGACCGGAATTAATATCATAATTTTCATAAATTAATAATTTGCTGATACAGGTAGAAAATTATATCACTGTGTTTTGCGGAAATTAATGTACTTATACGGAAAAAAATAATGGAACCTATATCTATTTGTGAAATACTTTATTCTCTTATTAAATATTATTTAGAACTTAAAATTAGTGTTATTACCACTATGGCATGACTGGTTATCAGCTATATTTGGTGTAAGCAAACTAACGTCCGCTGATGGTAACAGATATTCTGTATGGAGACGCGTTTAGAATATTCCTTCACCATTCTATACTACGCCGTGAAAGGCAACTAAGATGAGATTGTAGAAAAACATTCTTTTACTTTGTTTACTGGTGAAGATCTAAAATATATGTTTTTTTTTAATATTTTTTTGAATGGAAAACTTTAATGTTATTAAATATTGCGTGATAATATTAAACGTTTTATACTTGCGTACAATTAAAACTGTTCACTCGTAATTTAACTAATATATAAGTGATAATTGTTTGTGTAATATATGTATGTATCGCGTTTTATTATGTTTAAGTTTAATTATTGTTATGTTGAAGTTGTAATTATAAAAGTGCGTACTTATATAATCACTAGGAGCAAATAAGGCAAAGTGTAAAATAATTTCTTACGTAATATGAAAACCTGATAAACAGTATTTGATTTTCGCAAAGCTTCGTAAAGATAAGTTAATTTTAGTATAAAATTTTGTTCAAAGGGTCGAGACGACCTCAAAATACACTCTTAATGGTTTGCTGTAATAGGATTAAGTCTCTTTGCTTCGCTGCGAAGATATCCTAACGAGGACAGTTCTTTTGCTGCAGTACCTTGGACTTAATCGGGTATAAAGTGAGTAGTTATTAAATTTAAATAAATTTTTGTCTTTTAAAGTATGAGACTAGAAAATATCCGTATTTTGTAGCAAAGACACATAGACATTATAACCTTTGTTCCTTACGTAGGTACTAGTAGGGAAGTAAATAAAGATTGTGTATTTTTTAATGTATAAATAAAAAAAATGTTTAGTTGTACATGACCACGTCTTTTAATAATAAACACATTTCTTATCAAATTAACAGAGTTAGAAAATATTTATCTCTCATTTAATAATAATGCATAAACTGTTACTGTTAATATATTTTTCCATAAAGACACAACGCGCGGTGAATTCTGATTAGGAAATTAGAATCCACTGCGCCAAATGCTTTTAAGCCAGGTGTACTGCAGAGTTAAAAATTATTATATGTATATAACATTTTTAATAAATTTTTAGAAGGCTTGTTTATGGAACTTTGTGTGCTTCTAAACGATAATAAGTATGTCTTTTGATAAATAATTAACTAACATTGCCACAATATAAAACATAAAACAATCAAAAGTTACGTCAATGCAACATTCGAAAAGGTTTGATAAATAATTTTCTAATATTCTAATAAAATAATTTAATAATTTTCATCGGTAATTGCGCGTTTTAGTTGAAAACAAAGAGATATAGAATTGCTACTACTCGGGAGACCGCTGGAAGATCAATACTGGGTTAAGGAGAATGGTTACCATGGTGATAATGTCTCTGTGGCTACTTTTCAAGGATTCACTTAAGGCGAACTACATAAAGCATAGCGACCACAATAAAATAATGTCTACCATATAACTTCACTTAAATTCAAGAATGTTATTTTTTTATGGCTTTTACAATTTTAATTTCATTGTATATTACATTAGCACTCACTTATTACATTAAGATTTAAGTGTTACTTATTTTAAATACATCCAATTGCAATGAAGTTCTTTATCTTTAATTGAGCTTCTATTCAGTGCAATTGAATTTCTACTGCGGAGGCATCAATATAAAGGCATTTTTTCCCGCGTTAAATAGAGTTTAATAATTTTTTAAAATAAAATTTCGTGACATATCATTATATTAAAATAAAATGATTGCTCACATGAAATACTTGAAAAATTTACAAAAGTGTAAATATAATTCATTATTTACTAAGTAATCAATTCGATTGCTAATACTTCCCAACAAATTAGTCACATCCGCACAAAGACTCGTGTAACCTTGGATCGAATGCCACCTTTCGTTGAATAGATAGCGACACATGCCCGTTACTTCGCCTACGTTCATGGTGAAAAATCTTCCTAATGAAATTATAATTTTTTACCCTAACGTCCTAGTAATAAGTGTTCGTTTAGCTAGCAATAAACTAGCACCGCGCGATTAACAGATAAAGCAGGAAGTTTCGAGTTCATTCAAACAAAGACCTTCGTGGAACATTCGGGCTTGTCCGCCATAGTATGTACCCTATAACCCCGTGTTTAATTATGTGTTAGGAAGGAACATATGCGCTAGGTACTTAAGCGGGTGACGTAATGGAATGATGTCAGAAGGCCAACCAAGCCTGCGACTTCGCGCATTCCTCCTACGCCTTATCGACCGTGCTTGCTGAAATTATATTTGTATACGCACACAGGGAGTCCCAACCGTGATCAGGAAAACAATTCCTAAAAATATTCATTCGTTTAAGGAAATAACGAGCTGACGTAACTTACTATAGCCATTTTATAAACGACGATTATAATCAACGCTAACATACTGTATCACTATAATGGTTTTCATTGTGTAAAGCATGAACAGCTCATTGTAGATATTGGCATAGTTTTTTCTTGTAAACTGTTATCTAATTATGTAACTAGTTAGCATTAAAAATTTAAAATGTATGTACGTCATTTAATACATAGAATGTATATTAAATTATTTTGTTAAAGATTTCACTTATTAATCAATAGAAATAGCAGTTTGCTATAATGCGGAAATATTTTGTATATCAATAAAATTTGTCTTCAGGAGCACATTTTGCGCAATATTTGACAATAGATTTAAAAGTAATATATCTATCCTCAATGGTCGATTTAGAAACGGCGGTAAATGATCTTCTAGATCCGATCGCGCTTTCAAGTGAACAGTGGCTCCCACGGTTTCTGTACAACAGACTTCGGAGGTCTGCCCGAATTAGAGGTATTCCTGCTGTTCTGTTATTTAGAGAGAATTATTACGGTGGGGAAAAGGAGGGATAGATGAGTTGCATTACACGAAGTGCTTGCGGATTTTGCCTAAAGCGTTCCCGCGCCGCTGTTTTGAAAGTCGGATCATTAATAGGATTAGTTATATAAAATTAATCATCTTTTTCTTTGATAATATGCACAACGCACAAGCCTAAGTTAACAACAACGTTACACGACGTCTTTTACTATATGTGTGTGTTCTTTAACTGCTAGAACGAATGCCCCTCTTTTGTAATCGCCGAACTATTCATTAAGTTTTTCCTAAAGAATTAAATTGAGCTATGTGATTTGAACCGTAACGTACGCTTCACAGATATTTTTTATACATACAGTAATGTTGCGAAACAATTGTATAAAAGCTGACTCATATTTATACAATAATGCAGAAACCTGGAATAACAATGTAGTTGGTACGAAACGGTGAAAATTTTAATGCCACTGCTTTAAGAAGATCCTTAATTTAAATATTAAGAAGTACTTACGTTACGAAATGTGAAACGTTATGTTTTAATATTTTATAATATAAATTAAGAAAAAAAATGCAATACTAATTAATAACAATACATAAAAAACCAAAAAAAATCTTTAACTACAATGAATATTCATATGATAATTGTACAAGCACATAATTTTTTTTTACAACTGAGTGTTCCCACTGTTGGGACACGGGGCTTTCTTTCCTAATGGAAAGAGTTTTGGCCATAATCCACCACGCTGGCCAAGTGCGGGTTGGCGGATAAAGCCAGTGAT
>DWHU01000762.1:0-15930 GCA_018247975.1 Parides photinus | reverse complement strand
ATGACAGATTCCAAATTCAAACGTAATATTTTCTTTTTTTGAATAGTAACAGTATTTATGGCCAGACTAAGTATTTATACATCTATGACTGCGTAAATACATAAATGAATTGTACAACGATAAATCGTATAATATTGATGGTTTGCATTTGTTGTATTTCTTAAAGCAGTGGCAAACATCTTTTTATTAATTTTGTTTTTTCAAAGATAACTTCAGAAATTGAAGTAATAAACTCATGAAAGAAAAATGTCCTCAAATTTTTGTTGCCAATCAGTATTCAAGGCATTTCTTTAAGATATGCATATTAACTTATTATTTTCATTGTCCACTTTCAAGGAACTGGTTCTTATTTGTATAATATTTTTACAGTTTTGTATTATCTATAAATGTTTACCCGATTTGCAATAATTTTGTATACAATTTGTATAATAAATTAATTATTTTGTTATAATTGGTCTACAGATAGCGTTTTATAATGAACTTCTATTTTATATCCAGTTTGCCTATGTATAGATACAAAAACTACGCTAGAATTAAAGTAAAGTTTTTTTCTATATTTTTAAGACAATTATTGCTTTGGCCTTCGTCGCATCAGTTTGCACTTTACCGCAAGGAAACAATCAAGCTCAGCCGCCAGTGGAAATAGTGAAACAAGATTCAGAAGTCGATGTAAACGGATATAACTTTGAGTGAGTAAAGAAAAATTAAACCGAGCCCATTGTATAAATATGTCTAGGTTTAAATTCTCTAGAAAATCCTTTGAGCATTAATAGTTATTTGAAAATTATGTAATTAGTAACATAGAATGAAATTAAAAAAAAAATCTGCAAATTGTTGATCTATCTGCCTATATTATAAACTATAATGTGACATGCTATGTGTATACATATATCGAATAGATATTATAAAACAAACTCTAAGCTCTTCAAGTATTTTTTAATACTATAGAATAGTAACAATTCTTGTAGTTTCGTACTTGATAGCATACACACGGTTTCGTTTGAAAGGTCTGTATTATTTAGCGACTTAGTGTCATTGAGTAAACACTTTACGACCGCTTGTGTTTGAAAATAAACTGTGACTTACTACTACTTAAATAGTCGTTAAATGTGAGATTTGATGTATAAAATTTATGTAGTAAACAATCACGCTATGTTTTTACTACTGGAAATCATCAAAAGTTTTAGTGTTATTCCTCTCTCTCCCTTCCTGGCTATTATCCCATATGGTAGTGGCGTCAGCTTTCTTTAAAATTCTCTTCGACTTCGCTCTGTACAGGAAAAGTTACTCCGTAATGCAATAAATATTTAATGAATTTAGGTATATATAATGTACACGTTTTGATGAAATTTGTATTTTTGTAGGTTTGAGACAAGTGACGGCACGTCTAGGCAAGAACAGGGGGAGTACAAGAACGACACTGACCAACAAGGTCTCTCTGTAAAAGGCAGTTACAAGTACATTGCTCCTGATGGTCAACACATACAGGTCACATTCATCGCTGACAAGAATGGTTACCAGCCCACTGAGCAGCAGGCAGACCCAAATCAACCCGCACAGTCATAAACAGACAAAACGTATAAGTACTAATCGCTAAAACCAAAAACACAAATAACATAAACAATATACCAACATTATTTTTAGATATCAAAAAATTAAATACGGCCATTGAGAGTTGATTTGTTTCATATGATTGAAAATGACCAATGAAAGTATTATATTCATATTTGTGTAAACTATTCTTTATGTATTATTAAATATATCCACTAAGTTACTGTAATTTTGAGTTGTTATTTCATACAAGATTACTTCAAATAAATAACTCCTGACGTGATTTCCCTTTTTTTAACTCCTAACAATTTAATTTTTAAAATACTTTTACTAGTCATATAAACTCTATTAGAAACTCGAATGTTTGCAATTAAATTTGTTTATCTAATTGCAGTAAGCTCAGGACTTGTTTGTATGGTTACGTTATTAAAATAATGAGTTAGTTGTAAATATAATATTTCTATACTCAAGTAAATTTCGACAGCTTGTGGTAAAATTAAGTTTCGAAATCACCTTTCAATAGACTATAGTTAAAGTATAAAATTAAGAGTACTTGATGTACAGGTTTAAACTTAATAGTTGTTTTCTATTTTTAACACGAATGTATAAAATAGATACAAGTTTATAAATCTTAGTTATAACGTTGCCACATTTCGTAAAACTTTAGAGCTTGGATGTGTATTTTAACACCGTATTTTAAATTAGCTGAGTAAACACTGCTGCTAACACATTCGTGCAATTTTTATTACAATGCAATATAAGTGATGTAACGCTACAGGCAACGCCATTTTCAGACTAAAAATTACATTTAAACAATCTAAAATGTACATGGCATAATATACTATTGAAAACCTTTTACTCTTTTTTTTTATATAGGAGAGAACTGAATTGTATTCCCAGAAAATATAAGACATAACCTCTGAGTTTTGAAATAACTCAATTATAAATTAATTTGTTTATTGGTTTAATAAACATATTCAACGGTAAAGCTGTTACTAAAAATAATATTATATTATCCGCCTCTCTTTGATTATGTAGTAATCGTTACAGTAAAATAAGTGAAAAGTTAGAGGTTAAACAAACCATCTTTTAAATCATCTCGATTCTCTGAGTACCTGCACAGTTTTAAGTTGAAGGAGAGTCCCTTAAGCATCTGCGTGACCCAGGGGAGGACCAGACAGTGATGCACGTGATCACTTGCTGGCCTGTGTTCGGAAGACAACGCTTCGAGTGTGAGCCGATGCTGAAGAAAAAGATAAGCGCCGGTAACAACGCCTCCTTGATGAGTAACGACAGGAGCCGCCCCACATTTTTACAATTTTGTAGGAAGATATTATAATAGGAAGGGTAATAAAAATTAACAAGGCTACGTAGCCAGAAAACAAGAAATAGAAAATTGTGAACGAGTCAATAATGTAAATAGATAATAGAATAAAACAAGTAATAAATTTGTGATACTAATTACAAAACAAATTATGTAATAAATGAATAAGAATAAGGAAAATGTAAAATGTAAAAAATAAATACAGTGTGATATCGCAATTTGAGGGATAAATGAAAGAAGTATATGGAATGGAGAATGAAATAGAGAACAGAAGTATGAAAGAAAGAAAAGAGTATGAAAGGAGAAGAGAACGAAAGAGGAGAATGATAATCTCAGAGATTAAAAATGTAATAGACAGAAAAGAGGTTAAAAGGCCCCGGCCTCACAAAACCGAGAGGAACGCGAATTAAAAAAAACACCATCATCGTAATCTATCTCTAGAAATCACAGCCGGAGGACTTACTCAAAGATACCTATTCCGATCCCCATAACTTATGTGATAAACATAAAATTTTTGTATGATAATTGTGCCTGTTTACTTTGGAATGTATACACAAAAGAATCTTAGGCATGACCTTGAAAATTGCTATCAGCAAACACTAACAAAGGAAAACCTATAACAAAGTACACATCATTACTGCTAGATTTTTGTTAAAAAATGATGATGAAAACCGTTTTTAAGCAAAAGTGGTTTTCGATTATGATAAGTACAAAATGGTGAAGAGAGATACCAAAAAGGCTCACCTCGTTATCATTTGTATAGTTCATACAACACGGTGTGGTTATTTCGTAACAGTTCCGCCGGTCGTTTGACACGCGCTAAATAGGAGTTGTTAACGATTGGCGTTATAAGTGTTTGTTTTTTGCATAAACACTTGACCCCGTCTAAGTCGACTGTTTCGTCGAAGGAAATGTTTAGATGCAATTTTATAACAAGTATAGCTGCAATTTTGATTAGTAGAAAATCTACTTTCATGTTTGCATTCGAAAAATATTAAAAAATAAACACATTTCCACTTGTTACAGAAAATCTCTGTAAAGGCAAAAGTGGCGTATAATCACTCAATTGTGATACCATTTAGAAATTAATAAGTTATTTACATTTGATTTTAGTCTCACATGATAATAATAACTTTAGTTAATTTTTTCATAACATTTTTTTTTTACATAAGCGGTAAATAAAATCTGTGGTGTGAATAAACGATGATTTTTATAATGAAGCTAAAGGCTGTTAAGCATCTAAAAAACTCTGGTTTATAAAAGTAAGTAAATTGTTTGATTAATTTTAATTTTATTGAATTCTGTGTACATTATATTAAACATTATATCTGTGTGTACATTATATAGGATAATGAACGTACTAAGCTTTAAATAGGTGAATGTATAGCTCGAAATAAAATATCCATTGGTATTTGCAAAAAATACTCTGGCTCTAGTATATTAGCAGTTAGAATACAGCAATGCCGTTATGACGGCTGAATTATATAATGTGGAAAACAACAGGAAAATGCAATATTACAGTAGTACATCACCCTACAGTACCCTAGTACATCAATATGAATGATAATAGTTACAAAACCACCAGTGACCGGTTAGCCAGGGTGACAATCTCCGTGTGTAATTAATGCTATACAAGCAACGACCATGGGGAAATGAAGGTAACGACTTTAAACGTGCGAACATTGAATCGAAATATTAAACTAGAGAACGCAGTCATAGAAATGAAGAAATATGGTTAGGAAATAATAAGTTTGAGAGAATTGAAATAGAAAGATTGTAACGATTTTATATGTTTCTACGAGAAATCAAAATTACAATAGTAAACATCGGATTTAGATCAAAACGAAAAAATTTTATGTAGAATTGGACGAACTTAAATACTTTTATTTGAACGTCGAAAATATTATGCAATCTCATAATACCGTTTCCTCCACGATATCGTGTTTTAAAGTGTTATATTTGATCCATTCTTTCACACGAAAGCGAAATGTGAAATTTTAAAATGAATTGTTGTTTTCAAATACAGCATTTAAGATGTGGAAACATATTTCGGACACCTACAAAGTGAACTTTTTAAGGAGTTCCCAAGGATGACGGAAGGACAAAATTCCTATAAACTATGCACCTGGTAGACCACGGACGAAAAATATCGAATTTTTATAAAATATCATTGTCGTAATTTTTTAACAGCCTTCTTAATGGTTGCGCCGCTGGGGTTTAGCCTTCTCTTACATTGAAAGAGTTGTGGCCTGTTTATCCACCATGCTGGCCAAGTGTGGGTTGGCGGATGTCATATATTTACAAAAGTTATATCTTGGAATATATCGGTTTCATCACGATGTCTTCCTTCACCGGAAGCTCAAGTTCAGTGGGGGTCGTATCCATGCCTCCTCGAGACGTATAGCGCCTTTGACAGTCTTACAAACTGCTATCGCGTTTTCTTAACATCAATTAAAGAGATTAGTCTTTATTATCTTCTATCTTCTTGTCTTTATAATTTTTATTAGATCGGATTATTTTTCACTATCTGTCCACCAAACTTCAGTTTGAAGAGGCACATTAAGATGATAGCAACCCAGGCGAATCTAAACAAGTTAATAAGCATTGCTCAGCAAATGGCAATAGAGCTTTTTACGAAAACAAATATAATAATTTATAATAAATTGGTGACCCGGCCATATTGTAATCATTTATTTTATTATTTAATAGTTCATCATATAAAAACTCGTCCTTTTCTGTTGTCCACCTTTTTTGTTAAATTACTTTTATTTTTTAATACAGTGCGATTGATACTACTGTCAGGAGAATTATGAGATATTCTGTCAATCCCAGAAAAGAATTAAGAATTTGGATGATCATTTTATATGAAGTGTTCTCTTCGTTACTAATAAATACAATAACTATCTTAACCCATACCCCGCGCCTACATTTTTATTCTAAAAATTGCAGAATTTACTTTGCTATTTGAATCAATATTTTTAATAAACTACTACAAGGTTAATTTGTATTAGCGATTAGAACTAAAATATACATTTTAAATATGACACAAAAAGAACGTATGAGTTAATGAACCTTTTGCGAGTAATCGCATAAATTTATGTTAATGCAGTAAAAAAACGTATATTTATGTGATATTTTATTCGGTATCAGCAACATGAATTGTAGGTCTGAATCCTTTATCGTCAGCGACGAAGGAAACTATATACTTTAACCCATTTGGTGCGTTGTAAGAATAAGATCCTTTTACTCCAATACCTTTGTGTTCACCTACTGTTATAAGTTGACCTTCCTCTTTCCGGGATGTACCATCACTGGTCTTAAATCTGTGAAAAATTTAGTCCATATTATAAAGAGACAAAGCGCTCGATGAAAAAACATTAGGTTATATTAAAATGTGCATATAATCGTTTAAAGTTTTATTACGTCTATACGAGTATTTTATAGTACAGTTATTAAAAACTGCCGTAAGTAATTATCATGATAGGAAAAAATAGAGCAATGTGTAGTAACGGTAAATATATCAATGCTATTGCCGCCGGCCACGACAACGTTGGTATTAATTATTTGTAAATTATTTTACACTTACAAAAAAATTCTTTGTTTTCTAATGGGTATCAGGTCTATTCGTAAAACGTATGTTCGCAAAATGTAAACTTACCCGAAATCATACCCAGTTTCGCTGACGAAGTTTTTTTCCGTAAGAATTTCAACTAGGGGTTTATCAGATGATTCTGCAATCGTCACACATACGATGGCAAGAGTAAAAGTAATAATTTTCTGAAAATGGTTTTATTTAGAAATTAGTACGAGAAATTAATAAGATTTGTGATTCAGCAATTATCGTTATGTTGCAATAATCAATAAATGTTTATTATATTACTTTATAATATTTTTATGAAGTAATAATAAGACTGAAAAATGTATGATTGTTAATAGACTTACCATAGTCAGCATAGCGTTTCAGGCTTCTTTAAACAATAAATTACGAATGTTGAAAAAATCGAAGTTATTCTCTTAAATACCAATTTTATTTGCTGAAGTTACAGTGGTTGCCTAAATAAATGCAAGAGGGGACGGATATTACGAAGGTGATAACATTGATAAAGTGGCGGAGCGAACAAAAATTGGCACAAATTTTGAAATCTAGACAATCTTGCATTAGCTTCATTTTACTAAATGTGTAAAATTTAAACATTAGTTTTATTAATAAGAAGCCATTTCACTATTTATTTAACTAAGCACTTGTCTTCATACAAAAGTGTTTTTAATTGGTGTTAATTTATTTTTAATAAGTTAAAGTTATTTTTTATATTCTTCCAAAAACACTTAAACTTCTATTCCACAGTATTGCAATAGGTTTCTTAAAAACGAATAGTTTAAAACGTGAAATGAATTTCTCAGTAAGAGAGCATTCATAAATGATTACAGTCAACTTTACAACATATTGTATAGTATTATTATTTTACACATTAATAAGAAAACATTTACAACACAAAGAGTAAACTCCAATCTGATTAAGGACTGCATTACACATTAGCGATGACTGTACGTAAAATACTAACCACTTAATTAAAATAATATTAAATGTAGGCACACTTTAGCTGTATGTAACGCATTAACGTATTATGAGATAAAACATAAAAAAAACCAAACTAATTTAAATAAATACATTTTAATAAAGTATCTTAAGACGTTAAATACTAATTTATCTGTATATTAAGATTATTAAATAGTAATTCGCAGTCTCGTATTTAATTCGTTTCTAAATCTCTTGTATGCCTTTATGAAATTTTCTTTATACTTGTTTGGTATCCACGTTTTCCGGCTTTGTATGTCATTTCATATAGATGTCCTTTGTCGTCGTACCAACGGGCGGTGCCGTATACAACTAGAGCAGCGTCTGGTGTACCGACATTCTGAACAGAACCTTCTTCCGTTCTCGAAGATCCATCACTGCTGTCATAACTGAAATTAATTAAACAATAATATAAGTAATCATTAAGAAAAACATTTAGTTAGGTTTCTAATAATTTCACTTATAATACATTAACTAAAGTAGTTAAAGTGTACAACGTTCGTCGTAAATTCTCACATTAATTTAACCTTCGTCAATATAGAGCATATAATCGTAATTCACTTATGCCATTGTATTAATACGTATAATAAAAAATAATGATACTCTCTTAAATTCGGTGTATTCGTCCACTTTTTTTTTTTTTGAGTTATATGTATGATAGGGTTATATTATAATATAAATATTAGTTAATAGAGAGTTAAAGTTAGTTAGTAGCCAATTATTAAATATTAGTTATTATTTATCAGAGAGGAATAGAATTAATAATAGGTGATTTTTATATAAACATAACATTTATGTATAAACATAAACTATAAAGCCTACCTATAAAGGTACACCTGCAAACTCTTGAGATTTTTTCATTGGGATCTTTGCATCAAAAACGGCATATTAATACCATGGTACTTTTACTTATTATTTCTTATGCTTCTTAACAATTGAAATGTAAAATTCTTAAAATACATTTTTAGGGTTGTCTATAATTGAGACCAATTAGAGTGTAAAATTAAGAAAATTCACTATAATTTTTTTTATGAAAAGCCTGTAAAAAACTGTTTTTGTGTATTGTTACGAGGCCTTAAATTATCTTTATTCTTCAAGAATTTTTTTATTAAAAATGATAGTAGCACTTACCTATAATGTGTAAATAGAAAAAATACGACGAATAAGTTTATGTAACTCATGGTTTACATATCTCAATTCTAACCAATTCTTTAAAAGCTCTCTTAATATATTTTGTTCTGACTATGTTCATTTATCTTACTAATATATATCACAAGCATACACATACGCACCTCATAAGCATATCTGATTAACTTAGTTTTCCTGTTGAGCTTAATGCGGAGTAAAGAATTTTGGGTAAGCTAAGTTAAAGTGAATTGATAATATTACTGTCAGGTTATGTACATGTTGAACAAACGGTACACGAGTGAACGATAAATTAGATTACTTTGCAGCCATTTAGATTATATTAAAACAAGAAAGAAATAATGTTTGATAAAATAATACATAATAGGGTTATAAGCAAAGATGAATCCACTTAATTCCAATTTTTGAATCAAGATGGTTATCAAAGTTGATTTGTTAACACATTTAAAAGACCCGTGAACGGAAAAAAGACGTATTTGTTTTTAAAATACAAATAATTCATTATAATCATTTAAATTAATTCAAATGAGATGTTTTTAAAGTGGGCGGATTTTATGTAAAAGAAAATAGTAATTTTTAAACGGTTTTTTAAATACATTTCTTTAAGGATCTCCGGCGTCATTGCCATTAAATGTAGTCATTGCGGTCATGTAAAAATAATTTATGTGTTTAGTAAATAAAAATGTTATGGTTTTGTAAATGTCCAAACAGATTTATGTCAAATTACTTCTGATGATTATTGTTGGTAACATTGATGGTTGTGTATTAAAGTAACGGATCATAATAAGCGTATTGGAAGAGCAAACGGGGCATTCAACTTAAAGGAGGCGTAACACATTATTTTTAAGCAACGTTTTTGCGCTTCGCATTATGTCGTCCGACTTTTGAGCTTTTTTTCTAAGTGCCATTTTTTGTCACACATTAAACTTGATTTGTGATAATGGATCGTAAAAATATTGATATTTTTGAGTATATTTGTTACTGTAATAAATAATAATTTACATCTTACCTCATGCGGTTTTTGAATTCCATAAAGTAAGCTAACATGTTATCAATTATTTACCGAATATTGACATTTTTAGGATTTTTTATTATTAAGTTTTAAGTCGTTTTCGTTTTCAGTGTGGATTAGTTACTATATTTGACACAAGACATCTCATTATAGAATATTTTATCACCAAATTTGCTTCCTAACTATGGCAAAGACCGACCGATAACATTTTTTTATTTGTATATATTTTGTTAGTGTAATACTAACTACCTAGTATAACTAACTACCTAATCTTTGAGTGTTATATGGTTTTTAAGTTGTTAAGAAACTTAAAATTAAACATGTTTTAAATAGTTACGCCTAATAACATCAGTTATCTGAAAGTAATAGTGACAAAAGCATAAATTTAATGTACGCGTACTTGATAAATAAATAAACGTATTTTTAAAAATTTGATTTCTTGTATACTTCTTAGAACCATCCTTATCATAATTATTTAATTGGATATAAATTGATTACAACTTCAAACTTAAAAAGCATTTTACAAATACAAGTTAATGAGAGCTTTGGTGAAATAATTAAAAACCTTATGGGTTTGGGGAAAAACTGCCGTTGCTTTACAAATGTATGTGATGACTCGAATAATAAGTAAATGGAGTCGGTTCGATAAAGTCAACAATAAAATTGAAACATGTGATGGAGGTTTAATAAGTTTGCTTTCGCTAAAAACAATGTGTCATCCTGTTGGGTCGCGTATTTAGTTAATCGGGGTACGCTCGTACGCGTTATGACGATATATAGGCAAATTTACATTTATACGACATTCCAATGCTATTGTACTATACCTACGTTTTTTAGATCTATTGAAAAATGTATTATCGTTAATGAGGTCGAGGAAGAAGAAAGCTCCGTTTTTTGGGCCGAGTATATCAGGACGACATAGAAAAGGGAATTGTAAAAGTCTCTCTTTTCCCCAAGGCTAAACTCAACTGGAAATATTTGCTTGATCAAGACAGAGTTCCCAAAGATCTGCAGAGGTAGACGATACGAAGAATTAATTTAATATGTTCATCGTATTTTACTTTTCAAATATATTTATGACACAAATAAAATAAAGTACAAAAATAACTCTGTTTTGGAAAATTTCCGGTAATATAAACTGTACATTAAAATAAATATTTTTTTACTCGTTTACAAACTAATAATTTATACCCAGCTGACCCGTTTTGGTTAGGACGCTGCTTAATATAGTTGAAAAATACCTAATTTTGGATTCGTGTTTAAGATTCGTCATGCTGAAAACTTTAAAAAGTTTTTGGTTTGTCCTTTTTGGTATACCCTTATAAAAATATGTAACATTAGTCATAGTTCAACGACCTTACGTCTTTGTGACTCGTCATTATCTGGTTCTAGGCTTGAAGCGAAATGCCCGTTTTTATACTAGTTATAATATTATATTTATCTATACCTTTGATCTCCCAACATTATATTCACTATCCAAAAACCTACACGGTTTACATGAATTGATTATCAGTAGTTGGGGTTTGATTACAATATCGCTTCCGCTGGATTTATATTTAAATACACTTGCCGTTGTGATTTACAATAAAAGATATAATGCTTTTGATTTGTTAGATTTGCTTATTAATAACATTAAAAGTTCATTATTCAAAATTCCTTCAAGGTGTAATATAAAATACATTCAAGTTTTTATTAACCAATGTTTAAATTTTTGCAAACTCGCAATGGATCTCTGCAGTTTATTAAGAAATCTTACGGTCTTTATAGATTATTTATTTAAATAATCTATGAGTGATCTCTGCGAGATTATGTTTATTTTTAGTATTAACATTAAGTATATTAAATATTTTGTCAAATTTGAATTTTTTTTTTGGATTTGCGAGTTTTTTTGAAAGGTACCTAAAAGTAACATAAATTTACAAGTTGGTTAGCGTTCTTTATTAATATCTTCTTTACGTCAGCAAATTTTGAACTAATGACACTAGGCAAAGCACTAAACTGCCAAGTAACGCTTTCTTTCAGGTTATTAAAATTAATGAATGTTATTTGTAATATCTATTTATATTATTAAGCAAATTAAAGAATAGAAAATAAAGATTTAAAAAAAATCACAGAGAACCTTTCGGAATCCATTATAATTAAGTTACAGTGATCGCGAAGGTCACATTTTTAAATAAACTTCAGCATTTCTATCGGCGTTTTATGTAAATGTTGTTATAAATAATTTACTATTTAGCAGAATTTTATATAGTATTTATAGAGAACTTTTGCTTATTATTTAACGTAGATTAAATACAATTATTTATGAAATTAAATAAACCTTGTTATTAACTATTTTCTATACATAAACTTAACTTTTTTAAAATAAAATTTCCTGTTTGTACAAAACGAGCTAAAATTTGAGCGGTTTTTCAAGTTTTTAAATTAATTTATTTACTCATTTTTCTATCTTTTTTTTATACTGCTATAGTAGTAAAACATGTTTAATTGAGTTTTAAATATAAATCGGAATCCGTTTCTAGGTATTGTAATCGAAATAATTTATTTTTACTGTCCGTTGTACATTTCTTTTACTTTCTGTTAATTCAGTGTACTTCATATTTGTATATATGGGGTATACAAGAAAAAATCTTATATATAATATTATTTAAAGCTTTTTGTGTCTATAAGTGTATTAGGGCCTCGTCAATAAGCTGTCAAATATACAGTCATAATAAATAATAGATCAAAGTGTGATTAACAAAGTACCAGTTATTGTTACTTACGAAAATTTGTATGAATTTGGCATATTTGCTGTTTCCAAATCGTATCGTAAAACTTGAGGTCTTGGTTGATTTTCAATAACCGCACTACTCCCAGATATGGTAACTAACACCGAAACACCGAAAATCTGAAATATTTATAAAGCATCATAAAGAAAACGTTATAAAAGTTTAGTAGGTACTAAATTTGTTACATTTACGTTTCCTAAAGTTTTGTTGTAAACAACATAAACGTGAATTAAAAAAAATATATATACATAAAACTATGGCTTGTTGTAGGATAAACAGACTACATAAATGCTGAAAATAAAAATTAAAGGCTAACCTTAGTCGTAACGTTAGGAACATTTACAATACTATTCTATGTTATTAATCTTTAGATACGAGTCTTTGCGACATCATGTAATAGTGGGGAAGGTCAGCCGTAACTTACTTATCGTAACTACTTAGAATTTGAAAGATATAATTACCAGTGCGAACAGCATCATGTTTCTGTTTACGTGTGACAGAAGTAACAGGTGACTTCCTGGACAGGCCGTAGTCCGAATGTGCTAACGGTTTCGTAAGATCTCCTTATATATACAATATAAAGTCCCCCGACGTGTGCGCTCGTATGCCGCACGCGAAACGCCGCGAGTATGCGCTAGAACTAAACTAATTCTTACTGACGATTAGCAAGATCGACGTATGAATGGGTAGAAGATTTACTAACTTGTTACATCACGACGCAACAAGGCTAGTAAAGTGACAGTAAAATATTTTTTTGTGACCGTTCGTATGGAAACAATAACGCTTAAACGCTTAATGGTCTACCAAAATGGTAGTCTTTATATTTAAGTGGCAGTTGACGTGTGTTGTTTAATTTAAAGAAGATCCAACCTTGATTTTTTTATAAGCATAAAAAGAAATTATTTTAAAATATGACTTTAATTTAATTATTAATCCCGTATGAGATTCTAAAATAATACTAAATTAAAAATTATTCAAATTGCTTTCGTATTGATTCGTCGTAATGAAGATGTCATCTTTCATTCGCTAACGCCATTTACATGGAATTTACTTCGAAGTAATAAATTACGTTGTTGAATAAAATTAACTATTTTGGACATTTAAAAGTTACAGGTTAGTTATTTTTTTAGTTAAAAAAAATAACGAAATGGCTATTATATCAATTTATGGTGACAATA
This sequence comes from Parides photinus, assembly GCA_018247975.1. NCBI lineage: Eukaryota > Metazoa > Arthropoda > Insecta > Lepidoptera > Papilionidae > Parides > Parides photinus. The sequence continues at coordinate 2,372 of DWHU01000762.1, read as the reverse complement.
TCGATTTCTATTTACGTAGATAGATATTAATGTGTTTTTGCTTGATAGATTCTCTGCTCGGAGCTACAATATTCAAATTGTTTATATCTATACTACCTCGTTTTATTCACCTTGAAGGACGTCAACCTTAGACGATTGCTGATTTTACGATACATACGTGGTTTGTTTACTAATAGGCAGTCTTACTTTCTCTGTGTTTTTTTCGGTAATTGTGTTTGAGATATTTTGCTCGCTATATCATTGATTTAATTATTTGTAAGTAAAATCTCACTTGCATTGCTATCTATGTAAAATTGTTATTTGTAATATGTTACGTTTTTTTGGAGATTAGGTTATTAATTACTGAAGAATATATATTTAGATAAAAATATATCATTAGGTGAACTAAAAAATCCTACTACACGTATAGACTCAATTATATTGAGTATTTATGCAATATCAGCCTCCCTTAAATTTTGTCAGCTGTTTTAGGTTTGAGCTAGACAGAAAAAACCATTTAAAATAGACTTTTAGTATTAGCATCACATTAAAATTATTTAAAAACATTTAAATTTCAATTATTTTAACATATATATTCGTAATAATGGACTAACGGCGTGTTTATCATTGACACACATTTAAACAACATCACAAGTTACTAAATATAATAGATATAAATATTTTTGAGATTTATGTAACGGATTTTTTTTGTGATAAGCTATAGGGGAAGGTAGACGAAAGATAAGATATTTTCGGAAAAGTATTCGCTGTTGTGATACCTAAATTAATGTTATCTAGCAACACAGACTTACCAATAGTATTAAATAAGAGATGTAAACATAAAACAGCTGGAATTATTCTAAAGAATTAAAATTTTTTCTGATATTATTATATTATATTGGGTTTCATTTTGCTTATCCTTTTTATATATATATATATATATACGTTAATCATTTCCTTAGCTAATCAATATTTTTCTCAATATTATTTCTTTTAGGTTATATTATAAAAACTTACATATACTTTACTTTTGCAGCCTTGTAACTTACTAATAATTACCCAGTACATATATACATTTATAGTTATTTGTCTCTATTTCGATTGTTTACTATGCAACGTATTTTTAAGAAATCGTTTGTGTATGTATATATGTATGTTAAATACATTTCTACATAATATTAATTAATTTGAGTAATTTTACATAAGTTTTGCAATACCATTTCATTAATTTATAAAAATAATGTCCTGGTGTTCAGGTAGTTGTTAAACATTTTAGGAATTTGAAACGTATTTAAATATGCGGACAAAAATATTCGTTATGTAAAAATTATGTCTGTTATTATTTAACTGACGTGAAAGAATAGGAACAACCTTAAAAACTTAAGTGGACATGTGGACACAGATACGCGCGGTAAGTTTATATAATTGTTGGTATTACTTTGATATATTATAATGAATACTTTGCATGTGGCAGATAAAAATATCATTGCAGTGATCTTAGCGCGAAAATTGGAACATCCAATAATTTAGATTGACGTTATCATGGCACTCACGTCGAAGCGTCAAATAAATTCTTATTATATTTAAAGACACAGCGGAGAAAATATTTTTAAGCACAAGCTATAAGTAACACGCAGAAATTGTTTAAAGCAATCATTTCTGTTTAAGAATTTATTACAAGAAACGTTATCTTACGGATTTATTTGAAGACAGTTATTTTATGGAAATAAATATTAAAACATATATTATTAATATAACCTCAATGTTCATAGTATTAAGTGATGTTGAGACAATAGTTGGAGAAAGGTGTTCACTGAGAATTTTATTTTATGTTTGTATCAAGAAAATAGTTACACTGCTATAGTGACAATGAAATATTTAGACGGTAATTAGGTTTCATAATAACTCTACTATTAATCAAGCTTCGAATCAGAGACTTTCGTGTTACAAAGCAAAAACTAATGAAATTTTGCCGCGTAACAGTTTAAAAGTAATTTATATGCATTGAGCTTTTGTATCGAGAATTATTAAAGAGTAAAAACGTCTCGTTAAATACATGCTCTAACACATCTCTTATTTAAGTATAAACGTAAGAATATTCAATCGATTACTATTACATACAAAATTATTAGAAAAATATCGTCAAAGTTGTATTAATTTGATAATTGACTGAGACATTATGAAAAGAAATTTCTTCTCCTATACTTCTAATATTATATCTTATCATAAATACTACAATTAAATAGTTCCACCAAATCCCTCGGGGTTTGAAATATAAAAATATGCTACATATTTAGAACCTAATCTTCTACTAAAGAACTTGTTAGATATTTATTATTTTTATTTTTAATTAATATCTATTCTTTTTGAATATTATACATTAATAATAATAC
>DWHU01000761.1:0-15937 GCA_018247975.1 Parides photinus | reverse complement strand
TAAATTATATAGGGTTTCTTAAGTAGACGATTAAGTTTTTTAATATGAAAAATTATGTATCATGTAATAAAGGACAGCGACGGAGGGGGAGTAAGAAAGAGGGTAAAAGACATGAGAGTTTTAGAAAGGCCAAGGTGAAGCATAGCACAAAAGAGGAGGGGAAGCACTGGTCTAGAGAATTTAAACTACAAATACTATGCAATAAAAGAAATACAAACAATATTACTATGGAATTTTTTCTTAAATTACTATTTTATTTCATTTATTACAGACTTATCCAACTAATCATGATATACAAATTAATTAGCAAGATGTGCTGGCCAACGAAAGCAGCCATGAATGTAACAGGTATTCCGGCGGCACATCCGTCAAGGAACATTTCCGCCTCTCAAAACAGACCTAGTTTTCTAGTTCCAATTCTATATCTCCAGACTTGATTTAACATTTCTTTGAAAATGTTTTCCGTGCATAAATTAGAACTAGTTATCTTTTGAACCATCTCTCCACAGCTATACATAAATGATGATGATCTATTTTCAATTTAAAGTCTTGTCCAATAGTAAGGAATTAATTTTTCTTGCTTATAGAATTTGTCGTTAGCAAGTGTTTATCACGTTTAAAAGTTTACATGCAATTATTATTACAACATGTCTGTAAAATTTTGAACTATCGCATATTTCGATCCTTACGCACAGTAAATGCTAAACAATTTATGTTTAGGTTATTTTAAATGCGTTTACAAAAAATTAAACGGAGAGAAGGATTTCTTAGATTTAACACCATTACGGTCGGGCGTTGCTAAGAAATGCAGGTGCGAATGCATCTCATCGATCAATTGTGGCATTTACTACGGCCTGATATACGAAAGTGCGATAAAATGTGACAAAATGGACATTCCTAATCGTCGTGTCCTTTTAAAAAATCACAAAAGGCGACGTTAAAAAAATATCTGAGCTTAAAACCGCTAACCAATCTTTAAGTTTGTAAGTAGACTTCGCTTCGTATTACAACGGATTAAGGTTTTCATTCCGTGGAGCGAGTTTTGCGAACTTCAATATATTACTATTGTTAGCAAAGCCTTTAAAAAAGCAGCACGATATAAAAAAGCGCATCGATCTTATGTCATTGTGTTCACAAACGACCGGATTGCATTAACGTTTGTTCGTGCTTTATGCAAGTGACTAAGAATTTGGCCACATTTTTACCTGGAAGTTTTAAAGTTTGAAGATTACTTGCTTACACTCGTTAAGTCTGAGCGTAAAAGGTTAATTTTAGATATACTTTGCTGTTTTAAACCGATACACTCATTGTATTGATTCTTTGGTTCTACTTCGAAGAAGATTGTCTAAGTTGTAGTTAGAAAAGCGGGAGTTTATATTAAATGAATTTGTGTTAAAGTAAGTATTATATATACTATGTAAGTCTTCTATTATATGCCGGAAATTTATAAAGATTTCTCTCAATGCTCTTGGACATACGTTCCAGGCACCCTGACCGGAGCGCCCTCTCCGCGCCCCATCGGCGATCTTGACGGGAACTCGGACATAAAATCGGTCCGGACCGATAAATCGCCGCACGTCAAGGGGTATTTTTGAGCCATTTTTAATTTATATGCCCCCTGCCCATTATTTTTGGCGAGGGGTCAACTCTAACAATGCAACATTTGCCATTTTAATGCATGCACTGAGTGCGTTTTATTGTCCGGGTGAAATTTTTCAAATGTGTTTAATTCGCATATTATGTAAGGTCACCTATATATTGTCGCATTGTGCCGCCTTCTATGACAAAGTGAGGCCAATATAATAATAAGAAGATAAATTGAACTTTTATTCATAAACTGTTAAAATATCACTTCTTTTAGGTAGAAAATTATAAGGTCAGTAATAGTTTACACACATATCTATAACATAAATAATTTATATTTAAATACTTTTAAAGACGAAAAAAAGAACCTTTAGATATAACAGAGATATACTCAACTTAGACAGTCCTGCTATTTTCTAATATATATTATTTAATATATGTACATTACATTACATTGTCAGTTGACGGACTTAAAGATTGATAGAATTTGTCCATTGATTTTAGGTTCCTACAAATTTTTGCCATCAGCTTTCAATCCTTTATTATTAATAAAGTTGTTGTAAAAACATCAAACTTCTATTTTCTACGAGTTTAATGTGAAAGTTACACGTGCCAATTATATTAAGTATTGAAATATTTATTAAAATTCATAAAAAGTTTATGTTAATTTAAATCATAAAACCGTAAGTGGTAAGCGCCTGATACTCACACGGTACGAATATTTAAACGATAAATTTATGTTAATCCGCCTCATTAACATAAAATAAGCAAATTTAAAAAAAAAATCACAATTTAAAATGTAACTAATGTCAACTAAACAATTAAACGTTTTTTGCGCTTAATGCGTCATGTATATGCATATTATGTTACGAAATTAGCAGGAAAAGATATAAATGCTAAGATTATTTCGTTACGGTAAAGAATTTTGTTGAAGAGATCTTTTATAAAAAAATTAATATCGACAATCCTCTGTAGCGAAAACTGAGAAGCAAGTAGTTTTCTTCAATTGGGTCTTCTTAGTCCCTAGCTTGTCTTGAGGTCTACTTCTCACCTTCCATTTCGCTCTATTTTTTACATGATCCAGAAGATCGCAACTCTTAATATCTTTTTTACTTTTCTCACCGGTGCAGGTATCGACTTTACATAAATCAAGTGCGGTCTTATGTGCCATACTATTGTAATATCTGGGCAGATGCTGCTTAAACTCATCTAGTGGAACTACATTTCATGAAAAGGTAGTCTAAGAAGCTTGTTGGTGATCAAGAACTTATCATAACACAACTGGACAGTTTTGAAGACAGGGATCGAATGGTTAGTCTTGAGGTGTCCCAAAGGATTTCGGATAGTGAGCGATAAAGTGACATGATGGAGGACGATCAGACGCATCGCAAGTCGCCATTTTTATATTATGGACACTTTAGTATGCGAACAAAGAAATTCAGCTCCTGGTTTTTCATACGAAAAGCAATGGAATGGAACACTTGCCGATATGTTAGTATTCCAGTCCAAATACACTGAAGGTAACTTTAAGGTTAGTGCGGTTATGCCACTTATTATTAGGATGGATCGTAGTCAAATGCTAGGTCTAAATATTAAAAGAAAATATAATAGTTTTACGATAAACAAGCGACCATTAAATTATTCAAAACCATCAAACGCTCGTATGTTGGTGATTGGTCTTGTACGTAATAAACTTGTTTGCTTAGAAACCAATAACACCTGTGTTACGTGTAATTACACAATAGATGTTACCATGACCACGTGTAATAGTTTCGTAAAACGGAACGTACCCGACGACTTATGATACGGTTTTGTTGAAATTTAAAAAGGTACATCTGGACGACGACGGTTTGATCCGACGCATGTAAAGTACGGAGTATCATTACAGTAATAACGTGGAATCGGGAATAAGTAAAGCATTTTAAATCGGACGGTCGGCTGTGAAACGAAGCGATCGCAAATTGGCACTAAACCCGGGGTCAAACACAAAGGCCCCGGTCACACATATTGACACCCCGACAATGCCCGGGGGTCACTTTTATTTGTTGCAGAAACTTAATTTATAATCTTTTCACACACGCCATTAAGGAGATTACTAAAATCTACCCTTTTTCCTTTTCGATCACAATCGAACATTGTTACGTTTCTATATATAAAATATAATGTTACCGTGTACATTCGGCCATTGTCCGGCGGACCGTTGCTTCCACTTTGACACGTTTTCGTTGTGTTCAAAATGTTGATTTATTTTGAAAACCCCGTCGGATCACACACGGGGATGGGAAAGCGTAGGTTATGGGTCAATAGGTTCGATTGTGTTCGGATTTATATTGGTTAACGGTCAGGTCGCGCGCGTCTTGCGGAGCAGAGGTTAACGGTTTCAAGACGTTAACGGCCGGCTCGATTTGATTTATGTATTTCCGTTTCAAAACTATTACAATTTACTTTAAAGTGTTTTTTTTTTTTTAACTTTATCTTCTTTTCTAACTTTATTTTCTTTATTTTAGAATTACTTTACCAAACATCTATAAGAAAAACAAAGCCTTTACAATACAAAATCTAAATATATCAACTAATCTGGAGAAAATGCTGAGGTAACAAAACTGGGCATAATTTTTTTAAAAAACGAACTGTGTTGCCATAAAACAGCGGTCAGGGAACCGGGGTAAATTACCCCAAATGGGGTAAAAATTAAACTTTTATAAGCAAAAAGTATATATTTTTAATATGCTCTTTTTTTGCTCTTCGCCATAGGGTAATATCAACTTACACAAAAATATTTTAGGATAATGATTAAAAAAGTTCCCGGCCGCTGCCGTAGAAAATCACTAACTCTTCGTTTTAGACTGTCGTCTTATCATCAGATGTAGAGTTTTTAAATCTCATCGTGCTCTAGTATAAAATTATACGTATATCAAGTAACATACAAGAAAAATGTCTCTAAAAATGCAATAAATTGTTCACCCCCGGCCATTTTGACCCCATCTGGCTACAACAAAGGAGGACAACGTCTCAAGGCGACTGACCCATAATAATAACTCATTGCATTACACATACAGATAAATTATAAATTGAACACACAACGGTGTTCTGTAACTAATATTTTCAATTGAACTATATATTGCTGCTGGTACTGAGAAAAGATAATAAACCGCCGAGTAATTTTCATTACTACCAACAATTTTTTTTTAAACCTTCAATCAGCTTAAAGACACATAAATGTGTTGGACGATGATCATTAAATTTTATTACAAACTCAATAGAAATTTACATAATTTAATATTATTTAATCACATCGTATGACGTAAGGCTGCAAAAAGTATTTATGGTTCTGTGCTTAGACATAATAATATTTCTTAAAACAATCCTTCATCGGATTTGTACAGATTAAGAAACCTTTCGACGTTTGGGAGAAGAGTTATAATATTTCCTTTTACCCTTACCCTACCCTGTACCCTTTGTTTGTGGCAACGGCAACTAGAATTAGCTATCTAGTAACAACACTATCAGTATTCTGTCTTCACCACGTGAGGCTCCGAAACTGAACCAGATACCTCAATTATTGACGACATAGAGCCATATAATACATAATCTACATACTGATATAAAAACTAACAAAAAAGGTAGCAATGTTTGAGAATAATCTAATTCACAGTTCAATACTAATATTTAATTCTTTATACTTCACTTTCACATCGTTCTGTCCTTGACATAATCATCTATAACTTAGCAGTCAGGCATGTCTCTAGACACTACATCTTCCCGCCTAGTCTTGGATCTGCCACTTGGTCTTCAACCAGGGAAGGAGATTACTTAATTTACTTAAATTGGTTAAGTAAACAAGTTAAGAGGCATTGCTCAGCAAATAACAATAACGATTTTAAAAAAAAAAATATTCATAACTAATTCTAAACATATTAGATTATGTAATCTATACATTGTCATTGTTATATGAATGATGTCACAATAAATGTCAAAAACACGGCAAACATGTCAAACACGGACGCACGGACGGATAGGAAAGTGGTAAAAAAAAAAAATAAAAAAAAAAAAACTTAAATAAACTATCAACTGTAGTTGTTACAAAAGAACTGTTACACTAATGAAAGTATAAACCATGTCATTAACCATGTTCGACATAAAACCGAAATTTTTAACCCAAATAAAGTTTAGTTTATAAACGTTTCAATGAAGATGCAATTAATGGATAAAAAATCTGCTACACGTGTTAACACGCGTCAATTATCTGTTCAATGTTCCAATAAAAGAAAAATATTTAAAAAACGTGAGAGAGAGATCGGTATCGCCACAAAAACTAACACCACGGCAAAATGGGGCGGATAAAAAGTTTCCCCAGCGCGTCGACAATCGCGGGCTAATCGTTTTATACCGATAAAGGCACCCCCAAAAAACCTGTTACGCTTTTTTATAAACCTGACTTGTGATTGGGGAGGTTTTTTATTGTATAATCTGGTAAGGGTATTTTTTTTTAGCAAACAAATCGTCGAGACGAGCGGGACGATCAGCTGATAGTAAATGATACTGTAACAATGTGGCACTAGTTAATATATTATACACAACACTACATTGTGCTCTTCGCTTTGAGACATAAGATGTTCTTTATTCTTTATTGTACACATAAGGACAAAATAAACAGAGGTGAAGAGAAAAAAGTACAAAGGCAAGCTTAACCCTAAAAGAGTTTTCTACCCGCAAACGAAAGTAGTAATAAGATATACATAAGGATAAAACACGATAAGGTGTTAAGTCTAGTTACCCCAGTAATTTCACTACCTGTGACATTCTTCAGTCCAGAACATAATTTTGCACACTACGGCTTGGCTTCAGAAAAAGAAGCTGCGGTGGTACCTACCTAAACGATCTTTGACCACAGAGACCTTTTTTCGGTTTTGAGAGAGAAATCAGCGGAAGTTACCATGTTTCTGAAGGGCAACAAAGACCTATCACCGGTAAAATCTTCACCTGTATTTTAACAGGTTTAAAATGGAGACTTATTTATAAGAAATGTATTGTATAAAACACCGGTCAGCTTCATTTGGGCATTGCGATGTTAGAAAAAACGAGTTTATCGTTTTAGTTTTAAACGTATCAAAAGGTGGTACTGTCGTCTATGTTTGTGCAAAGACCTTCGAGAAAACTGAAAATGAACCGAATGATGATGATGAAAAAGCCATAAATGTCTTAACCTCAATTTCACTTGGTGTTGAGTGACAATGGGGATATGGATGATGAATTCAACTAGCCTCCTAAAATACTCCAGCTCACGTATGTTGACGGTAGATTGTAACAGAATTGTAACTAACCTGGGTTCTAGAAAACTAACACCAATAAAACCATATAATACTAACACTAGTAGTTAATTTTTATGTTCATAAGACCATAAACGATTAAAGAGTACTAATTACAAAATACATTTTAATATTAAAAATATTAACAACGACCGTCATATTTTATACACGTTGTCAGACAATTTTCGATGAATTTTGGTAGTTTCATTATTTTACTTGTAGCTTATCTTTAACTTATGTCACATGCGCCAAAGTAAACAAAATCTAAGTTAGCCGTTCGTTACTTTGAAAGTTTTGTTTGATTTAATTTTTTTGTTTCTTTTTGCGATTCGGAAGAGGAAGTGCCACGCAGCTGCTCCCCGTGCCGACGTCTCGAGCTGCAATACTTTTTGCACGCTCAACTAGCAACCATATTTTTTTTCTTTCTACTTTTTTTATAATTAACGGAAAATATCTTCTTTACAGATTCCGAAGTCTGCTAACATAAGCAGGCAACTGATCGGCAGAACGCTTATCTGATATTTTGCTACTGCTAAAGTAGTACTGGTTAAGGTTTGTCTACAGTATCATATTTACGACATGAGATATTACTTATTGTTACTACATTAATTTTAATGGCAACAGGGCGATATAAACAATAACACAATTATAATTATGGTATGGTTCGGTAACAGAATTACCTTTACGATTTGTGCCCTGCAAAAGATAACTATCACCACTATACCTCTCTTCTTTCGAACATGTCAAGCGTGTTATTATTTTTAAGAATATTATATATTTGCGCATACATTATAAGAAGTCGCTATTATTCGTAGTTTTATTGATAAATCACTATTAATGAAATCTACGTAGGTAGGGTACCGCAGGGCCTACTTCTGTGACCTAAACAGTAACATACAGAGTTTATGTCCTCCTGTTCATGTTTTCCTCTTTGAAAGACGGTATATCTATGAAACTGTTTGGTTTACTAGATAAAGAGTATATCTCCCGGCATTTTTCTTTAAGTGTATTTCTGATTATGCAAGCGTCTGCAAAGCTAGCACTTCCATGAAATGTTTTTTGAAGCTGCATTTTCATTTACTTAGCAATAAATATTGCGCGAACATTAAAACTACTTGTTAGTCTCTCAACTAAAATTTAATTCTGCACAATATAGTACACATACAGCACATTTTTAAATAACCTTCTTGAATCACCAAATGATTAACCTACCGAACGTATGTGTATGTAATACATATGATGTTAACTAGAAATTTCTATTAATAATGGTCTTGCTTTATCTATATTGTTTATTAGAGAGTAAATTGCAATAATTACGTGTGTTATAATAAAAATACGGTACCTACTACATATGCAATTAATAAAAATTTACAATTTCAAATTGTATTTTACGTCTTTTGTGGTGTAAAATATTTAGAATACTTTACTTTTTACTTTTTGTCGTAACGCGTAATTCTAAAATATTAAACGCTTACCTTTTTTAAGACAAAAGCACAATTGTACCCAAATTGAAAACAACTTTCGCAAATTTTGGCTACCGAACTGGGTGCAACATGATTTATGACCACGGGCAGCTGAGCCGTACTATCTAAAAAAAAAGGTAAAACGACTCTTACTTTCATAGGTCAGTTTTTGAATATACAGGACGTTTCTAAAACAGACCGTTTCAATTATTAAATTTTATTTTAGTATTTGGCATTAATTTTGTAATAATTTAACTTTGTTTGAAATAAAAAATCACTTCATAGTTTAAAGAGTTGTAGGTTTCTTTTATTGCCAGTAGGTGGCTACTGCAACGACTATTTCTGCTGGCAAAGAGTGAGCAAACATTACTGTATGATTCAAAGTAGTAGTTAATGAATCATCTGCTTTATAGTTTTAGTCTCTGCTCTGTAGTTTCAGGCTGTTAAGAATATCGCTAAGACAAACCCCGCCTGTCGCAAGTTTTCTGTTTCGTGGACTTTGATGGTGGAGGCTATCATTTGTCTAAGTAAGCTCTTGATGAACGATAAAGATGTCTCGTGTTTCTCTTGGGTCTTGTGTTTGTTGTAACAAATCATGGGCATTGGGGAGGGTTATGGCTCTCCAAGAGACATACCTAGGCGCAGTGCAGTGCAGAAAATTAGGACGTCTTGTAACGCTTTATGGATAACCACCAGGCTTTAGTGAGTACAAATCACATATAACCCAATCTTTAGAAAGTTTCAGACATAACAAAATGTAAATGAAAAGAGTTTTATTAACATAGCTTCTATAAAAATTTACAATGTATTTTGGTAACTATCTTATTAAGTAAAAAGAATACCTGTATGGATACACATGGAGTAATAAATACAAATTATATGCATAACTAAATAAATATCATCTTTTAGTTGCTAGATACGTAATGTTATCTATCATTTGCAAAAATTTATCACCATGTCGCTAGTGAAAAGTAGTACAAAAATGTAAAACGTACCTCCGTAGGACAATGAGTGCGGTGTTAACAAAAAAGCAAATTCGTACTAAAAGACAGTACGGCGGTTCGCGAAACAATTGCTGAGTTATAAATTTTATTTTAGCACAGTGCTTTTACAGACACTCTCGCTTTTTGCTACTTGTTTTTTGCTTCCGCGTGCCCTCGCCCGAAATACTGACACGTGGCATTTGTTGCAGACGTTCCGTTGGTAACACCGATAACCGTTGACGTTTCATTACAAGCAAAAGAATCTAAAAACGATACATGTAAATATCTAATTAGTAAATTTACATTTATTCATAATCATCATCTTTAGAAAAGTTACGCCTTAGATATATAACTTAATATTGTTAACATGATAATCATATCAACAACGATTTCTAATATCAACATACACTACACAATTTGTAAAATTTTATGAAAAGGTTACTTTCTTATTTACTTAATTTTCTTTCTAACGAGTGATTCGTATATTTATTACAAATTACCTCTGCTTAGGATGATAAAATAAGCTATATGGTAAGCTAAATGTTCTGTTCGTTTCATGACATCAGTCGAACAAGAAAAATATTATACTCATTACTTATGTTTTATATCAAAAAAATACGTGAAATATAGAGTCGATTTTATAAGTGACGTACTTCTATGAATTAATCATTATATATGAGCAGATGTTTAACGCAATACGTCCTCGGATAGTTTGTTTTATAGAAAATTCTATACCACAATTCTATTCAGGATCTTTTAACAAATGCTCAACAATAAATGATAGTATTTACTCAATTGTTACAGAACTGATCAAATTGCGTTATATAAATTTTATGATCGTTGTTTTTATCTTCATTTACGCAAGTTTTTGTTTATTTTTTACTATAGTTGACACAGATGTTTAATGTTGAGTGATGTCTATTACAAAAGTAATATTTTCGTATCACAGGCGAGAAGGCACAATATTCATTTAATCCTTTCTTTATATAGACCTCCATTGTCCTCTCTGGGAACCCATGCGACAAACCCAGGATCTGAAGACCGATTAGTCTTCTCTTAACTGAATTGGAGCCTGCTATTATTGCGAAAATGGCCTGAAAATACATTCTCGGTAAATTTTACGAACTCTATCAATTGGCATATTATAAAGTTAAGATATTTACAGAAAATAGTAACTATAATAAGATTTATTATAACCTTTCAGTCGTATAAACAAAAAATTATTTTGCTTTTAATAAGTGACGTAGTCCGATAGAATTTAAGATATTCGGCCGAAAAACTAAACAAAAACTTTAAAACAATATGCTATGGTAAGTATTTTTTATCGCTTTTTGCTTTACTGAAATTTGATATTTGTCTTTCGCTATAATCATCATAAAATACATTTTAATAATAGTATTCTCATAGATGCGATAAATATCAAATAGCAAAAGTAATGCTTTACTCCATTAGCCTTCTTTACGAGGTGCAACCGTACATAAAGCCGTCATTTTATATTCTTGTAGGCTCGACTCATTCATATACGTAGGGGTAGGGTGGACATTAAGTGGGAGGGGAGGGATCGGAGGCTGAGTTGAGGGAGCGGCCCTCCGCCCGGGATAGATTTGAAGGTACAATCATTTTTTATGCGAGGGGAAATAATACCGATTGTGACGCACACACATTGAGTTCAACGTATTAAACAATAATATTCATTAATTTCAAAAAGCAATTCGTCTTCCAAAGTTATTTTATATAAAAAAACTGATGACTTTCTTCATTAGATCAATTATATATCGATATTATACATCGTTTTTTTCCGTAATGACTTTGACCATTTTACTATACAAACTTTTACGATGTAAATGTAGCAGTAGTGTAGTAGTGTAGTTTAAATAAGTACTAATAATTAACACGATATTCAGAGCATTGTAAATAAGAAATCATAACCGAGCTTTTTACCTAACCTTACTCAACTAAAAGCAGATAGCGTACATGTGTAATTATACTGGCCGAATTTAAATAAAGAAAAAGGAGAGTAGACGGTTTTTGGAGAGTTACTTAGGATCACATAATGCACTGAAAGTAATAAATTTTGTGAATAGTAGTACAAGAAATGTAAAGCTAAGTAAAGCTCAGGACAATAATTACAAGGTGAAGCAAAGGATAACCTTTGCGTATATACGCAAGAGACTATTTCAGTTTTTGTTTGATTTTACAACTTCAGGGATGAAAAAGCACGGGAATAGAGAAAATCTTAATATATTTAAATTACCTATAACAGTGTTTGTTCGCAGTAGACTCCTAAACTACTTAACCAATTTTAATGAAACTTGCACACCGCGTTCAGTTTGATACAATTAAAGAGATAACTTACATCTCAATTTATAGTCGCAATATTATTTTATTGTAAATTATTTATTTAATTACTGGCAGTCACAAAAACGGTTACAATCTATTTTATACAATAGATGGCGCTGTGTTAAATGTACGTTTAATATAAGTTACAATTCCAAATCATAACCACTATGTGTTGTTGAGGCTAAAGCATAAGTTAAATTTATTTTGTAGCCTACGTAATATAGTGAAATTTATTGATATCACTTTTTAATTTTTGGTGTTGCATATCCGGACATGTTTTAATCAGACTGAAGCAGTGGCGTGCACAGGATTATAACTCTGGGCATGTGGCAGAGTACTCAGTCACAAAAACTTTTACTTTTATAGATTTTTAGCATAGCCACAGCCACGCTACGGACCTCTAAGCCGAAAAGCATGCCAACAGAAGTCTTGTTGCATGATATCCGATGTGCGAACGTTTTATTAAAATATCTATGAATAGCAAGTAAAGCACTGTATATCTGCCTATATGGAGCGCACGCCCCTGGACTGAAGTGTAAATTAAATTCAAATTATGAAGGCCACTAGGTGATTTAGAAATGACATCTATGTGAAAATGGTGGTGCTCATGACTGATATTTTCGTAACTTTTTCTGGAAGTATTATAGTTCACTACAATGTAATATAACAAGAACTTTCGCAACAGCAACGCGTGGCCAGGTCTGCCAGTAGTTACCGAAGTCTCCCGGTGTGTCCTCAGCCCGCAGGGGCCGGCCCTCCGTAATAAAGCGCGTGTCTCGCAACTGCCATAAAGGCTGAGCACATTACTTTTTACTCGACACGATAAGGGCACTTTTCTGCGGAGCCTACGCCGGCGCATATCTATCCGCCTCCGGTGCACTGACCGGAAAATGGCAAATGTACGTCCACTGCCGATTCAATGTGCCGAAGTCGAATTTACCGCTTTGCTCACTCACACCGTTAACACATAACACTACCTAAAATTTCTTATTTCCCTTAAAATAAAATAATCTTTATTATCTTTAAAATCATTCAATGATTATTTAAAGTCGACAGTCGTTTGTTAGTGATCCCAAAGGCGACGTGACTGAGAAGAAGTCTCAAGACACTCGGTACGGCGTTTTTTTATTAAATCTTAATATCTAATAAATACATAGTTTTCATTAGGTTTGCAGTTTATGTAATATGAATAATAACGGTTTTGTTTTTGCAGAATATACGACCTAACAATGTGACGTTATTTAAGATGCAAACAGCGACACAGAGGGATGTAAAATATTAAATCTCTTTACCCTGGCAATTACACCAGCCACAACAGTCTACAAACTAAAATAAAACTCAGTAATGCAAACATGTAAACTCAGTTTAAGTAATTATCACCGGAGGCTCATTTTCAATTTCCAGTATGTCTACATTTTTGTATTTTCGGGCAACTACTTCGTATCGGAAGACAAAATCGAGCCCGTTCTTCTACCACCTTCGCCTGATTCGGAAGCTCTGAGCAGTTGTAAACTTCTAATGACCGAAACCTTCTGTAACGGTACTACCACGTTTCTGTTACCAAACACATAGTAGTGCTTATATTACTGCGTACAGACTTGGGATCTATGTCCTTATTAATTATAACCTAAAAAAAACATTACTATCCCTACTATGAGTCTATTTATCCGGCGGCTGATTTTTAGTCTTATATATCTGAGTTTTTGTATCTTCTGGCGAAACTATTCAGTCGTTAAATACGAGCTACTTAATTTTTCGGCCACCTTCGCTTGTGTCTGAAATTTTAAGCAGTGACAACCGCCCCATGGTCCGTTGTAAATAAAACGAACGAAATTAAAACACAAATGATATTCACTGAGTTATGTTTAATCTGTTATAAAAATATTACATTAAAATAAATGTTGTTGCTACGACAGCCTATTTATTTAACTGTTTAACACGATCGTTTTGGACAATTATTAAAATTCAATTAGTTGTTTGTCTTTCTTTACGGCGGGCTCGGAGCCGCGGTATCGCAGCTTGGCGCCGACAAAGAAACTATATCGGTTATTAAAACAACGTAATTACAAATTGATGTCTACGTATACGCGCCGGCGTCGCCGCTGCGACATCGTTAGGATGTATCATAATATAGTCTACACAAATAACACGTTTGGAATATCAAAATAGCAGCTAATTTTTAATTAACACTTAATAAATCACCGCTGCGTTTATTTCCGCCGCCATAGTGTTTACATTACTGCATTTCTGTTTGTTAGAAGCAACTAATTTAAAATAGCGCAACGTTCATCATTCTTACTAGTACCACTTTCTTATCAATAAACTTATCATAATGAAGTATATTATCAATGGCAGGGACTCCGTCTTTCTTATTCGCCGATCATTGGGCACTCACTTAATGTTTTTTTTTTTTTTACAACCTACTGATTGTTCCCACTGTTGGGACTCGGGGCCGGGGCCTTCTCTCCTAATGGAGAGAGTTTTTGGCTATAATCCGCCACGCTGGCCAAGTGCGGGTTGGCGGATACTTATTTCTGTTACTATGATTTTATTCTAACTAATCTTTGGTCTACCTTTGGGTTTTAAGTCGGAGGATAGGACACAGCTTCGTCAATTCGTGTATAAAATAAAATTCACATTAACGTTTATGTGTTTGTAAGATGTGACTAAAGGAGGCACGGGTTCTTTCTCGTCGTGGTAACTAGCACCATTTTGTTATGGATATATGTATCATTTAGTCACCGCTCGTTTTTTCTTAGTCAAACAAAATATAAATAAGTTACAATGAAATCAATCTCACTCAAAACTGTTTCTCTGTACAGGCTCATAATACGAACGCATTTTACCTAGCTTGGAAATTGGTATAAAGCCAGTTCAAACCAAAATCAAATATAATTATTTTGCTTATAATCTAAAGTTGGGTATCAACTGATCATCATCATCAGCCAATGAACGCTAACATCACATACTGTCAAGTTAATATTTTATAGCTGTATTACCTCAAAATTATTTGTTTAAATATACATAGCTATAGAGTACATAGCATAATTTTATATGCACATTACATTCGATACATTACATAGTGCGAGTACGGAGTATGTATATATTAGTTGTTTTTTTATAAAACAAACATGGACAGGGATTATTTCAGATTATAAAGAATATACTTGTCATGTGTCATTGAATGTTTAGATGTATTACAATGAAATAGTGTTGCAACAACGAATACTTTATTTGAACTCTGATCGAATCATTAATATGCAAAAAGTGTACTTGTCCGCGAATTAAAAATATATATGTGAATTTGAAATCTTTTGACCTTTCTGTTCGGTAAATACGTAAATTAGAACCCGATGACGACTACCACTATTTTTTTTTTTAATTAAAAGTGTGATTTAAGAACTCACAGAATGTATCTATTTATTTTAAATTAAATACGAAGGTTTCATTAATAAAATAAACTATAATTTTTCAATGCTATTTTAAACTTAATATTATGAGTAAGTATATGACATACTTTTCTGTGGAACATCGCTTTGGTGACCGCTGGTCTGAAGCATGATCACCATCTTCATCATGAGAACCTGCTAGTAAAAAAACAAACCTCTTTGATACCCTGGTTGTCCTTTAATACGAGGGTTGCCAGTGTACTCCCTGCGTATATATATATATATATGCAGGGGATATATATATATATATACTCTCCTAGCCGATTTCGGCCACAGCGACTGTTGGTCTGGTTTAGTTAAACTCCCTGCGTAATCACGATACTAATCATGCATGCAGATTTTCCTGCTGCAAAAATATTCTGCAGTGATTAAAAGTAGACTTGTTATAGATTACAATGCCGCTACCATTAAATATTTTTCCGCGTAGTAACATGCGTTTTGTATACAAAAACGGTGACATACAAATTAAACACGCGTACCTGATTAACATTCGCTGTATATTTTAAATGTTAGTGCTATATTTTTTTGATTGCACAAGCCGCATGGCGTAGTTCTGGTACAGAAACTTATTATAGTATTTTTTTTTTTTTGGAAATACGTTCAAATTTTCCGCCACGAGTAACCAAAGATGTCCATCTCGAAATTCTTGGTAGGAGATACAGCAACGCTGCTATAATTATAAACTACCTTAAATAAGACAAAGCTGTGATAGCCGAGTGGGAAGCCGTGATTGCCGAGTGGTTTGGGACCTCGGCCTCCGATTCGGAGGTCGCGGTATCGAATCCGGCGCGCACCGATGACTTTTCTGA
>DWHU01000760.1:0-15938 GCA_018247975.1 Parides photinus | reverse complement strand
TTAGTGGGATGGGAAATGTCTGTTGGTTAGTCTAAACAAGTGATCAACCACAGGTTTACTGCAGATAATGTTACTGTTCATGACCCTGTACTGTGAAGAGATCGGATCTGGGGAAGCCACTATTTGGTGCCTAAGAGGTTAACAAAACAGTTTATGAATCAAACAATCATCACAGAGAAAACTCTTTTGTCAGAAACAAATATTATGGTTATATAATTAAACAAAATTTATTGAATTACATTATTCCATGAATTAATAACAAGAATTATTTACTCATAAGTATTAAGAAAACTTATAGGGTGCTCCTTTCCTCATTGGGTGTTTGGCCTAAGCCTTTGGCAACTTCGCTGATACATAACCACTGGCCATCAGTATTCTCTCTCCAAAGGCTGACTTTATTATCACCTCCTGATACTGCTAAAATGTTACCAGTAAGTGACCAACTGACACTCCACACAACATCATCAAATGTGTTAAGGATGGTAGGTGTCCAAGAAACATTGTCATCACTTGCCCAAATGACAACTCTCTTGTCTTGAGAGCAGCTTGCAATCATAGAATGTTGGAGACCAAGAGATGGTGCCCATGCTACATCTCTGACCCAATCCATGTGCATTTCAAGACAATTTTCCTCAACCCACTGATCACCTTGTTCTTTCCATATCTAAAAAAAAATTAAGCATCAAATCAATTTTAATCAGAAGTGTCTTTTGTTAATAGTAGCATTGTTATTAGATTTTTATTTTAAGGTTTCTTCATGAAAAGATTTCTCACTTTGATCATGTGATCAAAACTAGTAATTATAAACACCATATTAAAAACATATGGAGTTATTAAAAAATACTTAATTTATGGACCATTGAACCTGATGCACAGGGCCATATTTGATAATGTATTGAGGATAATCAGCGAATACTAAATATAATCAATGTTAAAAGAATTGTTAATTTTTTACTGATAAATATTAATCATACCTTAATTAAATTATCACATCCACCAGAAACTATCCTTTTTGGTGCCTCCTTATTACTAAGAGGATCCAGATTCAAATCTGCAGAAATTGCAGGGCACCAACTTATTGAATTAACACCAATAGCATGGGCACCAGGAATTTTTTTTACATCCCAATTGTTACCATCTTGGTTATAAGTGATAATAGATATAGATCCATCAGAACTGCAACAAGCTAGTATAAGTCCATACTCAGCAGGGGCCCATGCTACTGAATTGACGGAGCTCTCATGTCCAGTATATTCATACAATTTCGACCATTCTCCGGACTCTTTCCAAATTATGACTTTTCTATCGTACGAACAGGAAGCCAGTAGGTTACCATATTTCGGGTGTGCCCATGCGACTTGCCATACAGGTCCAAAGTGGCCTTTCAAATCGGCGGCAAGAGTTTGGGTGCCGCTCTTGATATCGTAAATCTTAACCGTATTATCTGAAGAACATGTTGCTAATCGTAGACCATAGTAATCCAACTCGGCATCATGGATCATGTCTTCATGACCCGTATCGATAGTATTTAAAACACTGATCATTTTGTATATAATATAACGTGAAAATTATGAATTAATGTATCATTAACTATTTCAACACTGCCCGAAATATTTATGATTGTCAAATAAGTTGACGTGGAATTTAGTGTTGCTAAATTCGAAATAAAAGATGCGAGTTTACAAGTTTCTTGAAAACTTAATTTAAGAAATGAATGCGTTTAGAAATATTCAGAAGAAAAATCTTCTATAGATTTTTTATTTCATTAATAATTATATTTAACAATTAAACAAAAAATTAGGTTATTTTTAGATATATTCTCTACACACAGACCTATAATAGTTGATGACATTTACGTCAATGTCACGTCAAATTAAAGTTTCGACTTCTGAAAATACTGATGAGCTAAGAATGTAGTACTTAAAAACTTCTATCAAAGTACTTAGAAAATGTCTGACAAAGAAGGAGGAATCTTTTACAATTTACAAAGTTTACTGGAACAAGACTATCGCGGCGTTAACGTATGTTTAGTAAAGGTCACATGAAATCATAGTCATATGTTTTCTGAAATGTATTTACTATTTTCAGATAGCGGTATATGCGCTCGCCACTGCATCGTTAGCATTTTCCATTCATAAAATTCGTCCGGTAAATATGTATCTTATTGTATCAGGTCGAATATCTGTTTATTACATAACATTAATAATAAATTTCAAATTATTAGGTTAGCAAGTTCTCAAAGGCTACCAAAGTTCCTGATCATTTTATAAGAAATCATGAACCTTTAAGGGGAGTATACACAGGTATTCAACATTCGCCGGTGCGTCTACTTATTAATCACAAAGCACCAATATATTTGCCTTTATGGCACTCCAGTAAGCCACCTCTCCCAGTCAAGGTGAGATATTAAAAAAAAGTTAGTTTAAAATTAATATATTTTCTTACAAAACAAAATATAATTTAATTCCGAAAAAGGAAAAACTACCCTCTTGTATCTTCCATCAATAAACACAAACAGGTTTCAATAATATATATGTACATGTGTATGATTATCTTCATTATATCAACTAATAACTGTCTAGTGCTGAACTTAAGTCTTGTAATGATTGTGGCAAATGGATCTTTTCAAAGATGTAGTCAACTTTTTGAAGGTAATTTTTAAAAATGTTGATGGTTTGTAGACATTATTGACAAGTGTGATCAAGGTTGTTTTTATATAGTATGTTGTCTACATAAATATTTATAAATTATTTTAGAGGGCAATTTATTTCGTGTATCTATATAAAAATACAGTTTAAGACGGCTTGTCTCTTAAAATAGTAAACTATCTTTGTTGTATCTAGTCACCAGACGAGGCTGCAGTTTAGTTTATTGATTACTTAAAATATTCTTGGTCCAATTTTAATAATAATATAAAGTATCTTGTAAATACTTATTTATAGAATTGCCAAGTAAAAACAATGTCTGTACGGTATCAGCTAGTTAATCTTTTTTTATTGGTAAACAAAGTTTTTGTATACTTTTTCTTCTTTTATTTACTCTGGTGAGGGAGTCCTACCAATATATTTGCTATGGTTTATGTTATTAACATTTTATCCAATTTATAATATATATATTGATTCTCTGAAAATTGCATATAAGACATTTTAATAAAATATTGTTGTTAGGTAGGAATTTTCGTCCAATGTTTGTGATCAGAGAGGTAAAGATCTTGATGAATAAGCTATTTAAAGCCTAAATATTTATCTAATATCAAAACTTATTTGCATATCACTCCCAGAGTTCAGGAATGTCAATACAGAAAAACATAAGCTAAAGGGGTCTTGCTACTAATCATTCTTAATTATTATAGCTATAATAACAAACAGTACACTTAATTATCCCATTGATTAGACTTAAGTTCCATTATAAGAAGAAACTCGAGGCCATTTGTTTATTAATTAATGCAAAATATGTTGATAATTGTTATTGATCTCACATATATAACAGAGTTGTATACTTCAAAGTATTAGAAAATATTTTTTTTTCTTTAAACAAACTATTTTGTTTAGTTCTTAAAAAAATTAAAAATATTTTTTTTAAGTTATGGGGAGTAGACATTGTTAGTGGGAATGCAGTCAACTGGCTAGAGTGCGTGGCTAAAGGACAGGAAGTAACTCTCAGACCAATTGGAAGGGACAAAGAGGATCTTGTTTCAACAGTCTTGCTGCATTTACCACTACCGGGGGTAGGTGATTTTGTTATTATTGTTGACCAAATGGCTCTAAAAATATATATTTTATACAATTTAATGCTAAGTACAATAATGTCTTATGTCTGACAAAGGAAGTTTTAAAAAATATCTGAAACTTTTTTCACAAGTATGTGCAAGGTTGTTACACAAAATATGTGTAATATATTTCAACAGTAACCTTGAAGCAACTCTGTTAGCTTTATCAGAGTATTCAAAAGGTTGATAATATTGTTGCATAATAAAACTACAGTGATAACATTTACGAAACATTTGTAATTTCTGTGCCTTCAGCTTTTTTTAAATTATTGAATAAATTATGAATGAATTGAACATTTGTTATATATTCTTTCTCAGACCAAATCTGTAGAGACTTTAGACATTGGACAAAAACTGGTTGAACTTGGACTTGCACAGGCTTCAGTACCACAGCCAATAACCAAAAAGACCTTGGAGTCACAACTGGCACCTACTATATTGTCAGCAGAGTCTTGTGCAAAACGCAAACGCAATGGTGTATGGTCAGACAAATTACCACCTGTACCATTTTATATTGTTTATTTGAGGAA
This sequence comes from Parides photinus, assembly GCA_018247975.1. NCBI lineage: Eukaryota > Metazoa > Arthropoda > Insecta > Lepidoptera > Papilionidae > Parides > Parides photinus. The sequence goes on along the minus strand of DWHU01000760.1, from coordinate 11,639 downwards.
AGGTTCTAACGTTGCAAGCAACGTTTTAATTTTATCAGCAAAAAAATTTGTTCAATTAACATCTTTAGTTCTTAAAAGTGTCCTAATTGGAACAAAAAATCTTGCACTGCGACCATTCAGATCCCGTCCGAAACAGATTCAAGCAACATGACTATCTCAGCATATTGTTACTTAAATTGTAGTTATATTGTATGAAATTATGGTCTTCAAAATTGTTCAGAAATCGTTGTATGTACATAAAGTTCATTAATAAATTTTTTAAATAAATTATGTCTTTTATTTAACCATAACAACATTTTCTAATGCCAATGTTTAAGAAGAAATTTGTTTACATTTTCTGGAGTAATACTTTTTATTTAAGAGTGTATGTAAGACTAAATTTGGATCATAAGGATTCCAGTGAACATGTACAGCATCAACAGTCAAATGCTTTACAGCATTTAACAAATTCTATCATGCTGCGTAGGTTTGCAGCCACACAGTAGTATATAAGTGACAATGATAACTTTCAAGGAGACTAGTGGATATAAACATTATACTTAGCACCATGTTATTTAGGTAAGAGTATTACTACAGAACCTTACATTCTCTTTATCTAATTAGTTCTTGAAAAAATTTTGATTGTAACTTCACATTCTTCAAGCTTTCTGAATCACAGATCTAGACACCAGCTCAAATTGACTTTTTTTTTAATTTGAACTTGCTATAAATTTCGTTCATAGCCGTTTCATTTCATTTAAAAGTAAAATCTCTTAAATTAATCCAAGATATTAAAAAGTTACCTCTGTGCTTTTATTAAACTAATTTGTCTAATATTTTTTAATAAGGATTACATTGAATTAAAAAGAGTCTTTAAAAAAGCACTGTTTATTCAAATTAAATATGTAATATATTACATTAAAATATATATGTCTTAATTAAAGTAGCAAAAAAAATACAGCTAATAAACTAATGAAAGAAATAATATCCATTGAACCATATTTTTGTTATGTTTGTACCAAGTAATTTTGACTTAATAAAATAATTGTCACTTGAAGTAAAAATATTTTACAGATAATTTAAGACAAAAATACTGTTTGATGAAACAGCAGTTACCGAAGCTTAAGTTAATACTTCCAACAGTTGCTCCAATACACATTAAGATCTAGTAGATATGGATCCTTTAAAATCATCATGTCGCTATAGCAACATATTGTTAGCATTATTAAAATTTTATCCGTACGCTCCTCCTTTAACCCAGCTTTGTGCAACTGCGATTCATGTGAAACGAATTCGTGGATATAAAAATACAAAAGCAAATCTGATCCTCGATTTGGAGTTGTCGCACCAGATAAAATGGTAAGTCGAAAAATATAGTCGAGGTGGGAGTGCCCGTGCGCCGCTACTTTGGTGATCGGGCGATGCGGCGAGCGAGGCGCGGGATGGCGGGGCGTCGTCAGAGCAGGCTGCACCGCGACAGCCAGGACGGCGGCTTGCGCTGCTGCTCATTCGCTCTCAGTTGGTGTGCGCCACTCCTAGCACCGGGCGGATTGCTCGCCTCCTAATTATTTAAAAAACAATTACATTTTAAATAATTATATTTGATAGTGTCCAAAACAGGCAACATCCTTGTTGTTCTTTTAGTTATGTACGTGGTTATAGCAATGTTGCACTAGAACCATGTCATGTTTGTGACCTTGATACAAAAATAGTAAACTGGTACTGCAGTAATTTAATCAACTACAACACACTTCAAACTGAAATAATGTATGGAAGCAGGAACAGGCGCTAATGATATCTAACTAGACTAACAACAGAGATTGGTCACCAAAAAATATGCATATGATGATTATTGCAATTGTTATACTCTTCACAAGAGTTTATTAATCTATAACAAAATTAACCTTTTAAATTAGTGAAAACGTTACATAACAAGTTTAGTAGCAGCTTAAAAAAACGATGACATTCTCAACGACAAAATAATGAAATGTTTTCAGGATTTTAGATTCGGTATTCTAAACTGTTCTATAAATAAAAACTGATGACACTAGAATTAAACATGCAAACCCACAACTATATAAAACAATGACAAAGATAAGCAAGAATTGTTACATATTTTCATTTTGTTAACTAAATTATAAGCACATACATTACTTCCTAAAAAATAAGTAAAAGTTAAAAAAAATTAGAAAAGTATTCAATATTTTTTTTAAATAAAAAAGTAGAAAACTATAACATCTAAGAACACAACATCCAAAACAAATTACCTTCTGTTTTTTTTGGATTAGGAATGCATGAAACAAAAAAATACATACATAAGAAAGATTTCATTATTGATAATATTTCAGGTGTCCTACTAATAACATTACTAAATATATTCTCTGTTGAAGGATAATGCTTGTAAGTCATTTCTTGACTTAGCCAGCTCGTCTGATACTGGGTTCACAGACCTGGTATCCACAGCCTAACACTATAAATTTCTTTTGTAGATAAAAATAAAATTTTAACATTTCACTCAACTTAAAAAATACTGGAATGAATCACATTACAGCTTACGTCACTTCCCACAATGTGCAGTTATCATTTGATTTACATGTATATAATTAATTATTTTTCCATCTTTTATTGTATCATTCTTTTAAAATGCATCTGAGTGTACATATGTACTTTACTAACGCCATAATGTTATTATAAATTTAAGTTGGGAGATCCAGTGACTAAATTGTCTGATTAAATCAGTTACAATACAGAATAAATATATAAACAATTTAAAAAATTCCAAAGTTATTATGTAAATATAAATACCTGTTTCTTCTCCATTTTCGCTTTAATGTCCCTCGCTAATGTATAAAATGCATATTCCACATTTAATGAGTCCTTAGCAGATGTCTCTACAAATTTAATTTGATATTCTATTGCTAACTGTTCACCTCTCTCTTTTGACACCTTAAAAAGAAAATTTAGGTAACTTTAAATATTTTGAAATATGCTACAAAAATGCAAATTATTTGTGAGAATGTAATTGCAATTAGAATTCAACACAAAATGATTTAATTTCATTTTAAAATAAGTATAGATCCATATAATTCTATTTATATTATAATTACAAAGCATTTATTTTATATATTTTTCGAATAGCATTTAAGGGATTATTAAAGAGATACTTGATGGAGTTAATAACAACAAAACAATTAATATTGTAAATTAAGGAATTAGTTGAGAATACCTGATGCATTCAAAATATAAATTAACATTATGTTGGAGAACACTTTAGGTAACATTTAGTTACACTAAAACCAAAATGCAAACATGACATTAAAATTGAAGTTTATAATAGTATCAACAATGCTTATATCTAACACTGTGTGATAAATAAAGGCAATATTTACCTGTCTTTTAGCATCCAGGTCACACTTATTTCCGAGTATCATCTTTTCAACATCAGCACTAGCATTTTCTTCAATGTTTCTTATCCAATTTTTTATATTATCAAAACTTTTTTCATTTGTCACATCATAAACAAGCATAATGCCCATGGAACCTCTGTAATAAGCAGTAGTGATAGTGCGGAATCTCTCTTGCCCTGCTGTGTCCCTAGGAAAGTCAATTAGAAAGTAAGAACCTTACATAGAATAGTATAGTTTTAAATTATGAAATATCAAAAACCTCACCATATTTGTAATTTGACTTTTTTCCCGTCAAGGTCTATTGTCCGTATTTTAAAGTCAATACCTGCAAACAGAGCACTGCTATAAACGAACTACTAATTAAAATTAGTGAGTATGATGTCATAAACAGTTCATTCATTTAATTTGATAAGGGCTCATTGGCGTAGTGCCGCGCCCTTAAAAATTAAAGTATAAACTTCTTCTTTCAATGGCAAGTGAAACAAAAAATCCTATTCAATGACAATTACACAAAAAAAATACAACATTTTTGACAATAACCTTTGGTACAAAGACCTAAAGACACTTACCGATGGTTGATATGAAAGAGATATTAAACGCATCTTCAGAAAATCTGAATAATATAGATGTTTTTCCAACCCCTGAATCACCTATTAAAAGTAATTTAAATAAACAATCGTAAGTTTTTGCCATTTTTTCACAACAATCTGCTTACAGAATACACGGACACTCATTTGGCATTTTTGAGTAATCTCTAGGGATGTAGACCAAATCACGGGAGTGTCATTGATGAAGTTTATACCATTTCATAAAAATGTAACCAGTAATTTTGAAATAGTTTCTTATGTCTGTCTCCGGTTTTTAGATTTATAATAATTGTATTGCATATATATTACACCATAATATTTCTCTAGGGAAAGCCTTACACTTGTGAAGTTTGATATTGCCCACTACTAGGTCTTAAATTTTTTGTTAAATTACTAATATTTTTTCTTTTTCTTCTTTATGTACCATCTATTTACAATTACGCCGAAAAGTTTAAATAAATTGAAAAGTATTAGTAAAAACAAATTAATTAGAAGTTCGATATTTTGAGTCAATTGCCAGGAAGCATATTCCAATTGAAAACGAAAAATTAAAGTGATCTGTCAAACCAAGACGCGGTAAATAAGTTTTAACAATTTATAATTCCATATATTTCTTTTAATATGAATTATTAATGATTTTAAACATAGAATAAAAGGTCTCTCGTTATTTTTTAATAAATTAAAATGTTCTATCATGTAAGTTACCGTGTCATTCATAAAATATATTATATGTTATCCTTTAACAACAACTTTGGTCCAACTTGCAGATATCATTAGAACATGAAATATTATTACATCCTCGGTATTTTGGACCACAATTATTAGATACGGTAAAGCAAAAACTATATACAGAAGTCGAAGGAACATGCACTGGCAAGTATGTATATAGACATAAACATTAAGGGTTATGCATAATATTAAATAAATGTAATTGAATACTATGAAAAAAACTAAATTTAGAATTATTCTAGGCACTTAATTGTTAAGCAATATTATTTAAATATTTATGATTTGTAATTCGTTTATTAATATCTCATGTTTTAAAACTCAATGTAAATATCTATAATTACTTACCGATTCTTATAACTTTTGTACTTCTAACCTTAATTTCTCTATGGATCGACAATAATATGAGATATGTACAGCTAAAATGTTTCACCACTGTCAGCATAGACTATTTTATGTTTTATATAAATACATTCTTAAAATTATATTCTAAGGAAAGTAAGTAATAAAACATACTTTCCTGGTGGTAGGTCTCTGTTGCCAAAGTCCGTGTAGGTCGCTACCACTGCAGCTCTTATTTCTGCCAGCAAACATAACTGTGTTCCGGTTTGAAGGGAGTTGTAGTTAGTGCAATTACTGGGGTTGCGAAATTAAACATCACATGACTCAAAGTGACAAGCACTGTGTGGTTCTGTGTATACCAACCTGAATAGTATCACATTGTTATGAGTTAGTGTAACATTTACCATCAGGTGAATGTCCTACTTGTCTCATTGCTCAGTTAAATTAAAAAAAAACTTAAGAAAAGACAATGCCTCTAGCTATCTTATGGAGACAGTTTAGATTCTATTGTCATCATTAATAAATAATTAAAAACCTAATTCTTTATTTTTATTTGAATTTAGTTCATAACACTTTGGTTTCTAAATCAAACAAATAAAGAATTAACATTCATTTCGTTATTTGTAAATTTCAAAATTTTTCTGTCCAAGTACATTAACCCTTTTTCCAGTTTTCTTCATGCATGCATTTTTTCACATTTAGTCATCAAGTATTGTTCAAAATGTCAGATAAGATTTTAACTTAACATGAATGATTTATAATAAGTAAGATTTAAGTTCTTGAAATAAATTGCTTTATGATTTTTATACTAGGTATGGATTTGTAATAGCAGTAACTACAATAGACAGTATAGGAGCCGGTCTCATTCAACCAGGCCAGGGTTTTGTGGTGTATCCTGTTAAATACAAGGCAATTGTGTTCAGACCATTTAAGGGAGAAGTTCTTGATGCTATAGTTACCCAAGTTAATAAGGTACATTTAATGTTCTATTAATTTTCAATAAAAAATTAAACCTTTAAATATACCTGCACTTAGATTTAATTTACGGTGTATGACTACTTAGCAATTTTTTTTATTACAGGTAGGAATGTTTGCACAAATTGGTCCTCTGAGTTGTTTCATATCTCACCATGTAAGTAAATTTTATAAAAAGGTCTAGAAATTTACCTTTCTATCACAAAGAGAAATATCTTACTGCTAGTGTGAGGTGACCAACGTCCATAAAAAGAATGCATAGACTATTCATTTTACCATCTTTAAGCAGCTATCAAATTATATGTAATATGTTATTTTCTTTTACAAATGCTTCGCTAATATTCTTTGTACTATTATTCATGGAATGTTTTTGATTCTTTCAGTCAATTCCTGCTGATATGGAGTTTTGTCCTAATGTAAATCCCCCATGCTACAAGAGTAAACAGGAAGACAATGTCATACAGGAAGAGGATGTCATTAGATTAAAAATTGTTGGCACTCGGGTAGATGCGACCGGCATTGTAAGTATATGAATAAATATTAATCATAATCATTATTTACAAGTTATGGTTACAAGAGGTAAAGGAAACTTATTTGTACTTTTATTTTCAGTTCGCTATTGGAACATTGATGGATGACTACTTAGGCCTGGTGACGCAATAATATTAATGATATTTATTTATAAAATAATAAAAAATGAAATGAAACCCAATCATATTTGTTATTATTTATTTGGCATTCAAAAGTAAAAGGATAAAAAATACATTACACATTGTAACAAAAACAATTTATCAAGAAACAAATTAAATTGACAAAATATTTGGATATTTTCAGTCTATTTGGGCAGTATACATGTTGAAGTTAGTTGATCTGTTTAAATAGTTCTTCCAGTGGTATCAAAAACTTAATCTAAAAAATGTCTAATGTATACACTTAGTATTGCAAAAAATCACGTTATTGGTATTGTGCTCAAATATATCTAACTGTGATCTAAGAAACACTGCAACCTTAAATAAAAAACTAAAATTATATATTTATTTCAATACACTAACAGTATTGAATGCCAAATTTTACAATTGTTAGTTCTATTACATGTTGAATAGTTTATTGCAGACATTTAAGTATTTTGTAATGAATAGATTTGTGAAGTTAAAAGAATTAGATACATTTTTTTTTAATTTAGTAAAAATATAAATTAAAGAAATGATCTGTAGAAAAGCTATACAAACATATGCATATGAAGTATAGACAATGCCAATATTTCTTAAAATATATACACAAGTTACATAATCTAAAACAAATTGAAATGAACTTACATTGTCAATTATAAGAATTATCGCGATGGACAATATCAAGTCTTTGGTTTTTTTTTATATACATATTTAAAAAGGAATAGAAATAAATAAACTTAATCATAACATGTACATCATTAAATTGTTATGGCATCAAAATAAATAATACTTAATATGAGATCAGAACAAACAAAGTAATGATTCTATCTAAGCACCAATCTGGCCATACTATAAGAGTACTAACACGGTGTCCACATTATACGATATCAGCAGAAGCCTCTAATGAATCTGAAGCATTATCGCTATGTTATATGTACCCTCATGTCATACTGAACTTCAGATTTACTGGCTTAATTAGATAAGACATGCTTACAATTACATTATATCTATTTATCATAATAAATATACATATATTTAATATTAAAATATTGAGACATAACATTGTGCAATATGTGTTAAAATATTAATGATTAAAGATATACATACATAGAACAATTGGTAATTGTTCAGCTGTCAGTTTTATATATATTTGTCTGATACTTAACTCTCAATGCATTGCTGGCTAGCCTATATAACACTAAGATTGTTTTCGTTTATTAGTAACATAGATATACGCGTACAAACATACATACATATTTTTAAATATATACCTAATAAAATAGGACAATTAGTAATGTCGGAAAACATTTTTGCTTCATGAATATTAGAAATACAAAATAAATAATTAGGTTCTAATATTTAATATTATAAAATTTATATATTAGAAATACGTTGTCTAGTTATTTATTATATATTTATTTATTTATTTGGTGATAACTTTATATTGTTGGAAACTAGTTTGGTATCACCGCGGTTTTTTTTTTTTACAAAATTCTGATGTTCGGCGTACTTTCATCAAAGGTCTCGCCCGTCTCGACAAAAACAAAAGTCACTGGCTTAAAAGTTCTTATAGATTTAATTTTTGTTTTTATTAAAAAGATTTCTGAGTACGGTAATAATTACAATTAATTATTATATTGTGTACATTATGAAAGTACTCTGTTTCGACTAAAATATTTACGACGATGTCATGAACAAAAGATTTCTTGAGGTGACGAATTATATATATTAATTTAAGTACAAAATAGTGGTGAGTAGCTACAAGACCAAATAATTTCTGAATGCCGTCAATCAGACTGTGAGGGCTAACTTTATAAAAAAACCTTAAGATTTTCTGTTATACGCCGAGGCTAGCCGCAAATCTAACTACCATTGAAGCTTCAACAAACGTACAAGGCACAAAGAAAGAGGGACATACGTAAATTAGTTTATATACGCTCGCTGTATGAAACAATGATATACATAATATATTGTGTATAAATACTGTGTATTTACACAAAGTCAAGAAGCGAAGTATAATATAATCTATAGAATAGGAATCTCAGGAAATGTTACTTACTAAGAATATTTAAGGACGACTACAAGGACACTGTGCTATACGCAGAGAAAAGTGGCATCAAGCCAGAGTTAAGGATAAAATCTATTTTAGTTATTTCAGTATTAGATTGTTAGAAACGAAAATCTTTCTCTTTTTTACCAAAATCATATTTTTTTTTAAGGTATCCAACAATAATTAACAAAAAGTTTTATCTGCAAATACATATTTTGTTTATATAACTATTTTACTTGTGGGTTTGCTTCCAGTAGAGTATTGGTGACTAAGTATTCTTAATGGTGTTTCTTATTATCCAGTATGAAACACAGCGAACACTACTGTATTATATAACCTCACAACAACGAATTTCACATCATTTTCATTTATTTCACGACAAATTGTTTTTAATCGACAAACTTCCATTTAACCTCTTTTCTAATCTAAGACAGATTACAGATTTTTTTGATTATCTAGCATTTGTATCTGATACAATCAGTAATAGGATAAGACATCGATATCGGAAAGGATCTATTAAATTTACCTAAGGGACAAAGGGGAAGTTACAACATGCATCTATAATATCAGAAATATCTTAACAATCTTAATACTCTATGAGAGAAAATTTGTTTTTTTTTAACTACATAACATGTACTTTAACAGTTATAATACTGACGTAACGTATTGTATAATCTATAGACCGGAATATATCGACTATTTTTTACTGGTGGATTATAATCTTGAGCTATTTTAAGTATAGTTACATTTGTAGTTCTTGCTTCCCCGTCTCCTGGCGACTGTAACTGTTCATTCTGTCACTTTGCACTGAACACCGTTTAACTGTCCTTGATATGAAGTAAATGTGGATCGATTGAGAATTTGTTACGGGTTTAGAATCTAGTGATATTAGCGTTGACTTTATTCCCTTTGTACGTCACAATGTCCTCCCCACTCCGTTCGGGAAGAAAATGAATGCATCACATCAACATTTACTTCTCCTACTTGACTTACATACAAATCCAACTCTAACATATCCGAAACGCGTTGGCCACCGCGTCAACTAACCTATTACCCGATTACTCATCATGCTTTAAAAAAATATTACAACATTCTAGTGGTAGGTGTTTTAATATCTCGTTTCTCAAACCGGCGAGCACATCTCTTTATGACGTCGTTACTTTGCCGAATATAAATATAGATATATTGGGAACCGCCACTTCGCTGTGCGTGGCGGGTTGAGCTGAGCGAAGTATAGATTTTAATGTGACGAACTATTTCAAATATATTATCGATGACTCTGATTCTATTGAATATCTCTATCTACAGCAGCAGAATAACGTAAAGCAGTGATTCTCAACCACTGTACCGCGGCACTTTTGTGTGCCGCCAAATTTTGAAATAGTTAAATATGTGCCGCAACAAAAAAAAAGGTTAAGAATCACTGATGTAAAGTATAATTCAGGTGAAACGTTGAAGTTCCAATTGCTGTTGTCGGTTCAAAGCACATGCGTGTTAATCTACAATAGTATTTCGTCATACGGTCGGCGCGTGAAATAGAACGTTTTGAATGTTACCATAATTTTTTGGTAAAAATTTACTTAGTCTACCGTTTCACTGTCCCCTAGCTATTTTCCAAATTTCAACGTCCTACTACTTATAGATTAGGAGGAGAGACATTGCAATGAAACTTTTGACCAGTAAGAGCTTCGCTTCGCTCAGCTCAATTAAGATACGACTGTAAATTGACGTTTATGGGCTCGATTTAGCTATAGAATGTTACATCGGGCGAGTAGGTGTAGTCGGCGGCGGGTGGGCGCTGCGTCCGGGTCTCATCGGCGGACGTGGAAGCACTGGCACTAGGCGGGCGGGTGTCACGAGGTGCGCGACACGGGGCCGGCGGGCTCGGCCACGGCGGGGGACACCGGCCCGCGGACCGCCTCTATGTAGTCCTTAATCAGCGTCGCGATCTGGTACGCCTGCGGACCAATTATCTCATATATAAAAATTAATCACTAAATCTGTTGCCATAATCCGCCAGAACAGCTGAACCGAATTCGCTAATTCGTTTCTAACGGAGTATAAGTTTTGTAACTATCACGACTATCTTTTATGTATATAGATTAAACGTCGATACATTTTGCACAGCGCCATCTATTGAATACGGACTCAATCATGTCAACAGATATCGACATCTCTTATTATCGTTTGGAAGTAATAAATAATTGTGATTATCAGATATTAAACAAATAATTTGCAATAACATAATATTGCGATTACAAATTTAGATATAAGTGATCCTATCTCTCCAGTTGAATCAAACTGCATGCGGAGTGCAAATTTGATTAAAATCGGTTAAGTTATTTAGGAGTCCATCACGGACAAACACTGTGACAACTAATTTTTATAATATTGTGTAATAATTTAAGAGAGCGTAAAACATGTCGTCCACAAATTGTTTATCAGTTTGACGAAATACTTTATAATATGATTATTGTCCCACTGCTGAGACTGGGGTCTTCTCTCATAATGAGAGAGTTGTGGTCTCAATCCACCACGCTGGCCAAGTACGGGTTGGCGGATATAGCCAGTGACATTTATAGCTTTAAAATGCACTTAACTCAGAAAAGTCATCGGTGTGCGCCGGATTCGAACCAGCGAGTTCCGAACGGAGGCCGCGGTCCCAAATTAGTTGGATATCAAGACTCTATCATGGACATCATTGTCCTGCCCATTACCCAATTTATTTGTGGTCGGCGCAGTATATCAGTTTTCTCCATGCATTCCTGTCATACGCTAACTCATCCTCTTACACTGCATATCATCTCTCACACAATCCATCCATTGTTCCTTCGGTCTTCCTCTTCCTCTCCACCCAAACACATTCATACCTAAAACTTTCGTAATTACATTCGTTTCCTCT
>DWHU01000759.1:0-15942 GCA_018247975.1 Parides photinus | reverse complement strand
TTTTATTGCAAATTAATTGTTTAATGTCTGATACTTGCATTTATTGATTACTTCCAAACGATACCAACAGAAGTCGGTACCTGTTGACTGGATTGAGTTCGTATTCAATAGATGGCGCTGTGGTAAATGTATCAACGTGTAATCTATGTACATAAAAGAAAGTCGTGTTAGTTACAACATTTAACTCGAGAACGGCTGAACCGTTTTTCATGATTTGTGGTTTTTGGATTTGTCTTAAAATAGGATAATAAGTACTAAATTTTAATTTAACGCCTAATAAATTCACAATCCGTTTGCGCTCAAATTCAATTTAATTCAATCAAATTCTGAGTTTCATTGTAATGATATTATAAAAAAAAATTATTGAATAATTTTGTATTTATTTCAAATTCATAAATCTGCCTATTTGTAGACTATTAGGCGAAACAAAATTCGCCGAGTCTGCTAGTGTCATATATAAAAAAACTTCTATCATTTTCCTTTGTCGCTTCACTAACTACTGCCGTACATGAAATTTGGTATTCATATGATTCATTCCAGGTCCCTATTTGGGCACAGCGTGTCATTTACATCCAAGGGTCCTGTTTGAAGGACACTGACCTGATCCGGGCAAGGATGAACGAAGCTGAAGCTTGCTTCGTATTAGCAGCTCGTAACTACGCCGACAAGACGGCTGCTGACGAACATACCATACTGAGGTAAGAGATAACTCTATTAAGAGATTTATGTATAAAACTTTATTTACAAATATCTATGTACATTGTTCGGTAGTTAGAAAAATGATAACAGTATTCCTAAATATAAACATGATGTTTTGTGAAAACCTTTAAAATTTTTTCATTACTTGTAATGATACATGGGAGTGAGCGCTCGCGGAGCATTCATTAGGACAATGCGCATCAGACAATTTGGGTGGATGCATGGCATTCAACAGTAAAGGAGTCCTACATGTAAATGTATTTGGGAGTGGATGTGTGTCAATCGTGGGAATACAGAAACAATCACAACAATGTATATTATTTACAAAAAATTATTATATATTTAATTTGCTCTTAAGCCATCACCTATAAAACAAGTCAGTATACTCTGCTTACTTTGAGACATATTTATTAAAAAAAAATACTTTTAATAAAGTCGAAAAACAATTCCCATACAACATCAACTTAGCAAAGTATTTATGAACTCTAACAATCAATCACTCAAAAATTTATGTTTAATCGATTTAAACAGTAATCGATAATTAAAGATCTTTGCTACACTAAAATCTTAACTATGACTAAAATATTAATTACAATCTAATGTTTCCAGATCTTGGGCCGTGAAAGACTTTGCCCCGGATGTACCTCAATATGTTCAAATTTTCCGACCGGAGAATAAATTGCACGTGAAGTTTGCTGAGTTCGTGGTTTGTGAAGACGAATTCAAGTATGCACTGCTCGCTAACAACTGCACATGCCCAGGCGCATCCACTTTGGTGACTCTGCTATTACATACCAGCCGTGGCCAGTACGTATATCAATACAATATCTTTTACATTTTGTACCTAAAGTTGTAGATCATGTCGCTAAGATTATTGAACAAGAAAATTCATGAGATATATGAAATAATAATCGTTGGTCTTTTACCTTTATTTTACATTCAAACAAACAAAAGGTATGCTTCATAATAGTAACAGTGGTACTCCTAAAAGAAGAATAACATATAAATTTAATGCTATAATATCTACATAATACAATAGCTGCTTAACAAAACTAAGTTATTTATGTAGGCAAATAATAGTTCATGATAAATTAAAGTTCATGATAGATATAGGCTTAGATTTGAAAGAAGTTGCTAATAGGGCAGAAAACTTTATAACCAAATCACCAAATCCGAACGATTCAGTACTTAGCCATGATTATCCGTTAGGGCGTGAATTACTGCTTAATTAATTAACAATGAACTTATTCATTTTATGTTATGGTTTCATCAGAGAGGGTCAACAATCTCCTGAGGAATGGCATCGTCTTTACGGCAAATGCTCTGGTAATGAGATATACCACATCGTTCTCGGAGACAGTCGCTTCTTTGGCGAATACGAAGGCAAGAGCTTCACTTACGCCAGTTTCCACTCTCATAGGAAGTAAGTATTTTAAATTAGTCTCAAATTGAAATATTATTTTTTATTACTTTTAATAATTAAAATGTAACTATTTATAAGGTACGGAGTAGCTTTGGTTGGCGTACGCCCTGCTGAACTCCCGGAATTCTATGAAGATACCATTCTCTTGAATCCCGGCCCACGACATATCATGAAAAGCAGTGATACGTGCTACTATATGAGCATCACTAAAGAAGAGAACTCTGCTTTCGTTATCTCCGACAAACAGGAAACCAAGTCCATAATGCCAAAAGACCAAACGACATGTAGTCTCCTATCTAACGAGAAGAAATCAGGGGAACCTGAAGAAGGCTCTAGCCAGCAGAGAAAACCAGACGGTAGTAATGTGCTTCAGTACGAACTACCACAAGTGATTCTTGAGGCCCCCGCGAGCTCGACACCTATAGCATCGCCATCTCGCATCAATCCAGCTAATAACGTATCATCCACTCATTTCGCAGTCGCTAACTGTGAGTGTCACAGTTAAATTAATGCTTCTAGAAGATCATGTAGGTTCGATTAATTTCACGATCGGACCTGCATATGGTCCAATTAACCATATTTATTTACAATTGCTGCTCTGTACGGATTTGCTTCTGCAGATTGCATATAGTTGGATCAAATGTACTTACGGGCAGAGCAGCGACGGTTTTAGTCCATAACAGATATCTCCAATACAAAATCTTTTAAAGTATCATAGCAAATATATAAGAAATATTATATGCACGAAATATAGCAAATATATGCATCACAGGTTAAAATTATTTCAATTGTGCGAATTATATCCACAAGTGTTTTTGAATTTCTTATAAAAGTTTAGTTTCTAATTTAAATAATAAAAAACTGCAATAAGACTTGACTGCAGTGCTTTCACCATCTACAAAAGCGAGCTGTAAGTGCTTCATATCAATTTTCGCCATAGCATCAGGAAAAATCACATAAATTGTAATAATCATTTGGCAACATTAACTCGCTAAGAATGTCGTATGGAAAATTAATTGCATGCTGTTTTATTATTGAAAGTTATTAAAAATTGTTAGTAGTTCGTAACTATAACATTTTAATCATGAACTTTCCTGGTTCACTCGGTGCAATGTTTTAAAAATACATAACATCTCCGAATTGGATCCGCGGTAGCTTTACAACTTTGCGCCCTGTGTTTTAACAGTCACCACATCACTGTTGTTAATATTAAACATATTATAGTATAGTGCTTTAATTAAAACAACAATTGCTTATGTTATATAACACATCCAAATATCCATTTTAAATGTGTAACAAAAGTTGTTTTCAACAATTCGAATACAAATTAGTTTATTATTTAATAATATAATGACAATATTGCCTTCATTAAGAGATAGATAAAAAAGACAGGTTTTTCCTTTGGAAAACATATTTATTTTATATACTGTACATAATTCTACAGCAAGGAATAGAGAGGGAGGGCCATCTACTTCGGAATCTCGCAATTGCTTAAAAGAATCTCCTGCTACCGACAGTGCGAGCGATAGCCACTTGCTGCTGCCGCGTCCTGACAACAACTTTTTAAGCCCCGATTCTGTAAACTACCGCAGAGGTCTGTGAATTAACATTTACTTAGTTAAATTTTAATGAAAGAAAGATTTTCCTAACTATCTATCACATTTAATATGGGCTGCTATTTGTAGATAATCACAGTGGGAAAGTAATACCAAAGCTCCCAATTGAACCATTAATCAATAATATGATGATTTGAAGGATTATTTCGTATGAAAGTTCAAGCAGTTAATGTTAGAGACTACATAAATGTGTACAGTACATGATAATAATTTTATTATTAATGAAATTTACCCGTAGATACGGACGCAGGAAGTCGAAGGCCGTCAATACTTCCAGTGCCTGATATGGTGACGTCGAGCTTGAATATAGCATCCGATAATCAGGACGAAGAAGCAGAAGTCGATGAAAGTGAGGATGAGTTGGACGATGACGTCCCATGGCGCTCACCATCAGAGAAAATAGCGTAAGATATCGTCCAAGAACTTCACGCGATCGCCTCACGTGCCCGCCCTTGAATTTCTTACAAACACATCACATTTTTTTCAATAATTTTCTTTGTATTACTATAACACTTTTGTCACCTCAATTTTTTGTTTAGATTTTTGATTACAAGTTTTTTTACTTTAATATGTATGAATGTTTACCTACATGTTTAATATTAGATTTTTACGGATTCACGCGATGTATCCAATGTCATGCTTAATGTTTTTTTTTGCATGCCGAAATAGATTATAGCATATTAAGTTCGTTACTAGATTGAAACGGACACAATCTACGTACATTAGTTTTTCTTGTTTTAGCCTGTGCATACATAGATAGTCATCCAGAATTACACCAAATACTGAAAGCCATACGTATGTGATTTTTATTTATTGCTTTGTTAACATAGTAATAAGAAGCAATACTATATTAACGTTAATTTGATTGTGATATATATTTACCATTTAACAATATATCTATTTTTGAAAAATTTTGGTGTTTCTTCTTACATCTCTCAATCACACATATTCGAGCTTGCTGTATTTTAATAGTGTTTGCGTAGCTATCCTTATCATGGCAACAGCTAAACTCCCGGACCAGTGTGAATGATGATACAACATTTTCGGTTTATTTGGAATGTTAATTTAAAAGCAAATTACGGAACGGGATGTATTCGCTTTTTCGTAATTATTTACAAATAGCTTTAAGCTAAACATTCCCATCGACATGCCAATATGAGTGTTGACGATAAAGAATTGTTGCTGAATCCAAATAGAACTAGTGCGTACATGTAATACAGAATGTACAGAGACGTTTGCGACTGTGTGCATTGTGTGTCGTACACTCTCGAGCGTATGTCCCAACCGGGCGCGCCGGTCCTCTGCCGCAGCGACGACCACAGCAGCAGCTTCTCCTCGATGACCGGATGCGACGCGCGCAGCGCCTGGCGCACCGATTTCTCGAGGTGAGGACACCGACACCTCATGTCAATCCATCTGGAATACACGAAAATCGGATAATTATTATATCAAGAAAAACTGCCATGAACCACCATCAAAAGCCTCATAGACTCATTTCGTCTTTCATGTGTTACCTTTAAAAACCTTACGCAGATATGATGAAGTCGATCCTAGTAGAGCTTAACTCTTTGCACCCAACCCTTATAGACAAGCATGAAAATATCTCTAATTTTATGTTGAATGTTAGACTCGGCACTGACTGTTCACATGTCCTTACTCACCGTCCATATGAACCCTTGAAATGCGTTAGTTTATAATTAAAACAATTGCCCTGGAAGTTAATCAAAATACGTTGTAAGTATCTGATCTATAAATCTTTTTAATTTTTCAAATAAATTTTTAAAGTATGCTTTGCTTTTGCCTTGTCAAAGAACTTTGCATGGGTAACAGGGTAAATACTGATATAATCGTAAATCTTGTTTTCCGCAGAATTGTAAAGGGTTTCCCACCCGTGTCGCCGTTCATCGGCGTCAGTCCCACCTTATGCTACCTGCTGAAAGAGAAGAAGCCCTTATGCTGCCTGCAGTTGGCACAAGTTTGCGAGCATTGCGCCTATCGCAACGCTAAGGAATATCAATGGCAAAATAAAACTATCATTCTGGCAGCCGATTACGCTTCTAACGGGATCTACAACTTTATTATTCCGCTGCGAGCCCATTTCAGATCCAAGACATCTCTGAATCCAATTATATTATTGCTAGAGCGTCGTCCAGATATTGCCTTTTTGGATGCTATTTCATATTTTCCTCTTGTCTATTGGATGCTTGGTACCATTGATTGGTAAGAAAAAAAAATATTTATAATGGAATTTATCAATTTCATTAAATAGAATTAAAATTATATCTATTTACAGTTTGGACGATTTGCTCCGCGCCGGTATAACTCTTGCTGAAAATGTAGTGGTCGTCAATAAAGAACTCTCCAACTCAGCGGAAGAAGATAGTCTTGCAGATTGCAACACTATTGTTGCAGTTCAAACCATGTTCAAGTAAATTTTATTTAATAACTTCAAAATAAAAATTACTCGTGCCGTCGTTCCACTGCACATGCGATTTCAATGTTTTATGCTGGCGATATATTGAGTGATTGTTTAGCCGCCTGCGCATCTTTTGTAAAAATATCGCTACTTTGTTAACCTAAAGTAAATGAAATGTCTTTTTTCAGATTCTTTCCATCCATAAAATCTATTACGGAACTATCCCAGTCATCAAACATGCGCTTTATGCAATTCCGGGCACATGATAAATATGCGTTGCATTTATCTAAGATGGAGAAGGTAAAATTCTAACAAATTTAAAAAAGATGTTTATGTTTGAGTAACGCCTTAAATATTTAATTAATTTTACCATCGTTTAATGTTTACAGCGCGAGAAGGAGCGAGGTTCCCACATCTCGTACATGTTCCGCCTCCCATTTGCCGCAGGATCTGTGTTTTCCGCTTCCATGCTTGATACTTTACTGTACCAAGCTTTTGTGAAAGATTATGTCATTACTTTCGTACGCCTACTCCTGGGTGTCGATCAAGCCCCCGGATCTGGATTTCTCACCTCGGTAAGAAGTAATATAAACATACTGTGTTTTAAAATATTGCTGCATACTTTGCGAATACAACATCATCATTCATTTCATGCTCATTTCATCTAGTATTCCGCGCTGCGAGTATAAATGTGTACGTAAGCGATGAACACAGCGAATGTCCACTGTAACTAATTTAAATCTTTACAAGTTCTCATACGTAATTAACCCATGGAATTGTAACAGATGAAAATAACGAAAGAAGACATGTGGATCCGTACATACGGGCGACTGTACCAAAAATTATGTTCCACCACTTGCGAAATCCCGATTGGGATCTATCGCACCCAGGATACAAGCCTGGCCGAGCCCGCGCACCACGTGAGTATGTCGCCAGGGGCCCCATCAAAGTGGTTTTGGTCACGCTTCGCGAGAATGCGACCATCGCGCGCATCGGTGAGTTGGACAACTCCTGTACCAGGCAATAAACTCCTCAAATACAGTCCGCCGACGGCACCCTCTATCCCACGTCTCTCATTCAAAATTATCTATGATAACTCATTTTCCAAATTACTTACTCTGAGCACGCAAACGTACTTCGAGTACTGTCAACTCATTGGACTGTATTTCGGGTTAATATTTAATATAAATTTTTCTTTTTATATTTCTTTCTCCGCGCGTTTCAGTCTCACACTGTATTCATTTTATAAACTGTTTACATGTACTTCTCGTGCCTAACATCTGTAACGTGTCTGTATTTAGCCCTGGCATCTGTTTAATTCTCTCTCCCTCTTACACAATATTTGTTTTTTTTTTCGTATATAAAGTACACGAGCTTTTGTTTAATAACATTTACGTCACAAGCTGTAGCTAAACAATGAATCCCTTGCTTTTGCGTCTACACAGAAATTTTAAAAAGTGTTAAAATTTGTCAACTTGTTAAGCGCTGTGTATGACATATTTACGTGAATGACGTGAAATCTTAAAAAAATCTAAATTTTATCGCAAATATCTCGATGATCGCAATCCCGCCTGTGATGTTTTTATTTAGTCTATGTGATGCATGTAGTGGTAGAATATAGACGCTTACATTTCAATTCGACGCTATACTGATTATATAATCGCTAAATAACCAATACATCTATATGTATGTCACAAAGGACTATTTTTAAAATAGAAAAGAAAAATTTTAATTTCACTGCATATAATCAATCAAACATGAGTAGGGCCGGGACTAAGATCAAACCGCTTAAGCTTCAAGCATGCTTGGCAATAAAATGTATGCTTGATATATGAAAACATTAGAAAACGAAATAAGTTGAGGGAATTCGAGTAGTGAATGCTTGTTGTAAGTTAGGGCTCAGATTGGCGGTTGTGTGGTGGTGGTGGTATGTGATTCACGAGTTGTAGCAGGAGGCAGGAGAAAGCGGGTCCGGCGCGGCTGGGCGAGGGGAGTCCACCGGTTGCCTCGGCGGTTGCTATGGCGAGCGCACACCAGCGGTAAGCAACTGAACAACGAGCCCTAACCGTAAACCGACAACCACTGACATCACCACACTCAGCGATCCCTACCCTCCCCCTCTTCCAATCTCAATTCCCACAGCATTATATTACATTACACAAAGATCTGAACTGGCAGATATTAAACTATTAATAGTATCAAATAAATGTTTCTCTAATATAACAGGTTAAAGAGAGGTGAGGTAATATAGAATCAAAAATATATATGTAAACAGATAACTAAAGCGAAGCTACCGCGAATCGCCTAAATACTTCTGTAAGCTAGTTTAATTGTTAATTTAAAAACATAAATTAATTTAGTTTTAGACATAGATTTTAGTCGTAGACATTAAAACTAATAGCTACAGATCCTGTTATAAATTTTTAGGGCGCCAGCTAGAAAAAACGGGCTGCGTATTTAGTACGTACTTTTTCTATTTAGGGACTATGTTATTATAATTTTTCTAATCTCCTATATGTTTTTTAACAATATTTAGAAAATTACAAAAACTTTATACAAATACCGTAGTCCTTAAACTTCAATTATGCAATGAACATTACCATTTGTATTTAATGTCGTTTATTTGAGAGCAGCATGCACGCAAACACAATTTTTGAACCATTTCGAGACAGCAACAATAACTGCATTTATAGCACTAAACCAGCAAAAAAATCATTACAATCTCACTTTGTTATTGTTGATGGCTTTATTATTAAAAATATTTTGATGAAATTAAAAACGCTTGTACAACAAATTCAAATGTTTAAAATTTCACAGTACTCTACGAGCTTGGCCGACGAAGCAAGGGACAATCATATTCAACAAATTGAAAGAGCTGAAATAGCAAATCTAGTCCGCTCTAGAATGGAGTCTCTGAACCTAACTGGCATTGATTATGACGATGTCAGCGAAAAGCGGAACAGCCTGTCCTATGTCATCATAAATCCAAGCTGCGACCTGAACTTGCAAGAAGGAGATATTATGTAAGGAAATGAATTTAATTAATTCGCCGTCATCAAAAATATCAGCCCTAACATGAACAAATTGGAATGAAAATTAAAAATTATCTTCGAATATTTTCAGATATCTGGTGCGGCCGTCCCCGTTTTCTGCTCAGAAGACCTTCGAACGTCACAACAGCCGTCGCAAATCTAATATCAGCTTCTGCTCCCAAGCTTTGATCCAAGCTCAAGGTGTTGCCAGTCGCCGCGGCTCTGTAATCGGCGGAGGATACCAGCAGCCACGAGCTCCGCCTCTTTCTACTACGAAAGCTAATTCGCTGTCACTGCCCGATAGCCCAACAATATTGACCGACTTCCGCGGCCGCTCTAACTCTTTGCGCGTCGTCGACGATATCCTTCTTCGTCGTTCGAACTCACTCCGTCAAGGACTAAGCGGCGTTGGACGTCGCAGGAAGAGTAGCCTCGAGGAAATCGGCATATCACATTTCAACTCCCTTCTACAACACCAGCAACAACAGCAGCAGCAAAATGCGAATGCGATTAAATTAGCTCTGAACGGAAGCATCGGATTAGAAGTAACTCCTCCAAATCAATACCCCGAGGATCGTATGCTCTGCGCCGGGCCCAGTACCAGCTATGCCCTCGGCCCTTACCAAGACGTGGCAGCTGCCTTACCATCCACTTCGATGACTCCGACTTTGCCGCCGCCGTCTCCGGAGCCTCAACATCTACAGGGCACTATAGTATGATACAATCTCATGTGGGGACGTCGACTGAATTCCGTTCGAAGGAAGAAAAGGACATAAAATACTCACGAGGAACTTGCACGGTTATTTCACCTAACTATTAAAATTTAAAAACAAAAAAAAAATATTATCTCATACGAATTTCAACAAGTTCTTCTGTCCTAAGCGTGTTTAGTCTTCGAAGGGTGATTTAAAATCGTAGCGTCTCTACTTAGCGAGTAGTTTTTACTTTAATCTGTAAACCATGAAACTATTACTCTAACTCAATTCAATTGGCGTGGACTGGTATCAAAAGAGCTGTTAATTGTAAGAGGGATCAACTAGTTATTACGTACCAGGGTTTACACAAAGGCATAGAGCAAGTGTAAATAGGCAAGGCTTTCTTCTTCAATGAGTTCACTGTACATAAACTGATCTTCGTAATAATGTGTAACTTTAAATCAGTGTATTTACTATGTACTCAACACTAGGTCTAGCAAAATATACTAATCGTAAAGTAGAAAAACGATTTTAGATTAAATATAAATGTTTAATGAAAAAAATATACATTTATTCGAATACATATTATAACATTTTAATCGAAATAGATTCAATGATTCAGCCATAACGTTATATGGATATTCGTATTAGTATTCTTATTATTATATCTCTTAACCGTGCAATTATAATTCTCATAGCATCAAAACAGTTGTAATAAATTTCGTGTTCTCACGACATGGTTCTTTTATTTCACTACCTTTATCTTATATTCTATTCTAATTAATATTTTGAAGAAACTACAAGTATTTCAACTAATGTGAAAAATTTGGCGACTATTGAACGTCATTATATGCAACGCTGTACTACATACTATTAGTTACTAAATTTATATCTACTTCTGACCATTAAAAACTGGTTTGATGAATCAGTTATCTACGATTAAGAAACGGTCACCACTTATTACATTAAACCCAATCAGTATAACTAATTAGGTAATCACTTTTTAACGCGTGAAATACAGTGATGACAGTACATAGCTAACAATGTATTCAAACAGACGTATGATGCTGATCATATTAAATGTCACTTTAATTACCGTGGTAATGTATAACGTTTATACAGTATTTGTTAATGCAATACAGATTTAAAATTAATCACTTTTTTTAGCTTTATAATATGGATATTTGTCATCATCGTCAGCCGAAAGTGAACGTCTATGGGTTGATGATGAATAACAATATTAGACATTAACAATTTGTTAAAAAAAATCTGTTCTGTTTCAGACAGCATTTATAAAAATTGAGAAGGTAGGCATACTTCTGATAAACGTTTTCGTATATTTTCTTGCTTTAAAAATAAAAAATTAGGTTACTATCCCAGAAATTATTTTGAAATTACTTCATCTTACATTATCCCATAATTTTTTTCAAATAGTTCTTGATGAAGACAGATGATGGATTTAATTTAGATCCCATGTACATTACGAGTGAGTTAAATGAGAAAACGGTTTAACAAATCATGACATACCAGTATCAATCTTTTTGAACCCACGGACCTGTGCGAGTGTAGAAAAGCTTATAATTTATAACACAGGCCAAAATCAAAAAAGCTCTGTCTTTTTCATATTAGTTTTCCTTTACAAAATTTCTTAAAACCACTAAAAAGCTTCGGAGAATGTAACTGCTTAATCTTTATATAATTTTTAGTACATAAATTTGTATATATAGGAAGACTAACATATTGCTAATTGGGTATTATTTAATTATCCAGGGTCACACAGGATTATGCACTGCGCAGGTTAGTTTTTCATATTTATAACTATAATAACCTTTACAAAACAATGTTAACATAACAATTTGATTTATTTAGTGTTCAGGCATTAGCTGCGTGGCCAATGTAAGACATAATTTTTTTAATAAAACTTATTACTAGAATTATACAGGTGATTGATTATAGGTGTTAATGCTTTAAAGGGGTAGTAATCTGTCAATTATTATTATTTTTTGTCTTTTTTTCTATACCTTTTGAACCACGTATATCAATTGCTTCACTTTATTGTGGTTTTAAATAAACTATTACAATTTAGCAATTAACAAGACAAAAAACCGCAAACATTTTTAATCACATCTCTTGAATCTTTGATAATTAGAGTGAACCATACATTAATTAGCCACAAATGCAAGGACTCCCCCATTAAAGCTTAGCACACGTAATACCTATCATCCTGTATATTTAGTGAAATAAAGCGTATAATTATATGATAACGTACAATTATGTAATTCTGAACTACATTTACATAAGAAAAAAATTATATGTAATTCAAAACATTGTAAAAAACATGGAGAAAAGATTTATCAAATAATAACACACATAACGGAATAAAGTATCCAAAATTATTACTTTGTGTGTTTCTTTGCTTCCGATGAGAATAGTACAATTTTTATCTATAATAATGAATCAAATGGCAAACATAGTTAAGGTGCTTACACGTCGCATCGCAAGGTAGAGGTGGGTACATAAAGATAAACGATATCTATCAATTAAATAGTTTTTGAATATAAAACTTACATATGAATGTAATTTTATTCGACAGTGTACTGGTAAAAACGCGCTCTCCAAGGTATACAATAACTTCACTATATCTATATCAAATTGAACAGCTAATTTGGGTCAATTAAAAGTCTTTACTGTAAACTAGAAAGCTACTATTCAGATCTTATCAAAATTTACTGCTTGATTTAATTATATTTTGTTTGCTAACATCTCATACTACTTTAACTAATACGGATTCTTCCCCAAGAATTATTTGTTGACTAAATGTTGTCGATTTCGCAAAAACTACTTGTAATGTTAAGTTATTCTACTCATGAATACAAGGACGAAGATTTTAAACTCTGTATATCACATTTCTTTTTATAAAAATCAAGCCGTTGCCTTATTACCCCAGTAATAGTGACAGCGGCTTTCAAACTTGAACACAGTGGTATCTGCTCATCGCTTGATAGCGGTGACCTGACTAGACTACACCCAGCAAAGATGTTATTGCTTGTTTAAAAAATTATAAACTAACAAAGAAAACGTTGCTAATTAAATGAAGTTATAACTAAAGCATTTTTTTGTTTTTTTTTATAATTTTATAGCTTAAATCGATGATACTAATAATAACATTGCAATGATAGTTTATATCTAGCGCGAACCATGACGTTGCTTACAGAGTGATGGTTATGAAGCTGAATCATGGGTAAGTATCGTTTTTAACTTAGTTCGGCAGTGTTACATCAATTGCCACCAAATGTGGGTTGGCAACAATGAAAACTGCGAAACAGTAAAGTAGTATATAACGTTGCGGCATATCTAGAAGCACGCCTTCAAACGGATCTCCGTTTGCCACTTCAGGCAACTTCAACTTATTAACGTCGTAAGTTGCCATCGCTATCTGAAAGAATTCTTCTATTATTTTTCATTATATTTTAAAAATCATCAGACCTTCGGAACCGCAGTATTCTAGATATACTCACCGCTCGCTTCAAAAATTGAAGATTGAATCTCTTCACAATATTGAACCTTTTTTTACAATTTGTTTAAATTTAACTAGAAAGAACAGAACTAGGCAAGTTCTGTCTAACGGTTACAGCGTCAGTATGAGTTTCCTAGTCGCATCAGCTCACATTTTATATCAAAGCAAATGTCCTCAAAAATAGGTCAAAATAAATTTGCTATTCAATAACATAAAACACAAATCTATTCGGACCTTCGATACGCTGTATTTTTATGTCTGATTGATAGGCATTGTGTTCTAGAAAATGTCTATTTTGAAGACTATATGCTATCATCCGGCGTTCACTGTTATTTATCAACAACATGAAATATCTACCAGCTTTTAAATACAACATTTCTACAGATCACATCTTAATTTCCGTTCGCCTCATTTATCATCCACAGCTCTTTGATTTTTAGTTAACGTAAAATTATTTCAGTTTTTTTTATTAACAGGCTCTTGGCGAAATGTCTCGTTCAGAGGTACTAAGTTTAATAGATCTGTACGTTTACTATATTACATATTAATTATATATACATAAAGCAAAGCTATGCTAGGTAAATTTACAATATCTTATAATTATGTAAATCTATATAAAACTTTCACAATCTTAATATCAATGTGTATTTTTTTCAGTGCGTCGGTGTATTTTGTAAATCCAGCGTAAGAATTATAAATAAAAATCGTAAAAATTTAATTTCTCATAATAATAATACATTTCTCGAATAGCCATTTTAATATACTATAGAATAAAAATTTGTTTGTATAAATTAATTTATCCAATTATATATTAAATACTTGTTTCAGTGTCTTGGCAATGAAAGAAGATGTTCTTCGAGGGTATGATGTTTTTTTGGATTTTTATATATTCGATATATTATATTCTTTGCAATAGCATGTACTGAAAGTTTTATGTATCACGGCAATAAGTGTATATCATCCTATCATTAACACTATCATTAGCTAAAGGTCCTCCTTATTTTCGAATCAAAGATTAAACTTTACTCTGGTGGTGTTCTTCTCGTGGTAGTGCCATTCTCTAAAGCTATGGGGTTATTTTTATACATCGCTGTGTTCTTGCGATTGTTTGTAATTAAATAAGTATAAGATATAATCAATTACCATTCTTTGAATCCGGTGTTCATTGCTAGAGTAAAGCTTATGTATCGAATGGGAAAATTATGGGCACCGTCACAGGGAATGTTGAAACAAGAAGTCTAGCAATTTAACAAAATATTTAAGAACTTTCCGTTAAATGTATAATGTAGAATAATGATTACTATTACGTATGCGAATTAAGATTGCAAGTAAATATTGAACATCTCGCCAATTTTACTATCAACGGCTTTTGATAAACAAATTCATTTGAATCCGACGTTTCAGTCAAAAATTTTTTTCTGTTTGTCTGTCTGTGTTGGCAGTTGGAACTGTTTGAATTATGCACTAGATTTCACAATACTCCCATTACATATATTGACGTGCTCATCAATTTACGATACAATTCGATATTCGATATTTCGTAAACATGTTTTCAACGTTCTGCTGCGTAGTTGTCGGTATGAATAAAATATCAGCAGCATAATTTTCAACTTTATGAAGTATTCATTGCATATCGTAAATAATGTACAAGCGTAAGAATAGGGTCAAGCCTGAATTATTGACTACAATAAGAATTGACAGGACGCTGTCCAATACATTTGAATAAAGGTGTTCGTGTGTGCGGTATGAAAATTTATCGCAAACGTGCGGACAAACATACATCGAAATCTTTAGGAAAAGTGTTGACTATAACGATTGATATTATAACTTAAGAATCATCTCAGATTATCTTGTTACTACATGAGAATATATTAAGCATTTTCCGATTAAAGTCGAAGGCGCAAATAATTAAACGAAACTTCCCCCTCTTTCAGTTTGACTCCATCTTATGATGTAAAATAGGAAGATATGTATTCGTAAATTGTTCTAGTATATTATATGTAGATTATAGATAATAATATTGTTATCGATAATTTCTAATACTTAATTTCATATTACAGTGCAATGGCCCAATATGCAGGAGTGTTGTACGTATATAAACAATTCACAAGCTGTTATAAAGTTATGTCTTAACTATAAATATATTTTATAAAAAAATTTTATAGTGTTTTGGACAATCGTGTATTTCCAATGTAAGTTTATTAATATATTTTTAAATGTATCTATTTAAATTATAATGCCTTTTATTCACTAGATTAGCCAAGTACGGGTTCGAGGTTGTAGCATGTCCAAAATTATTGTTGCTGAAACATCTTGATTTTCTCTAGATATTATTACATGTTAACAATGTTAGCTCGATAGGAATCGAACTGCGCCATTTTAGTTATAAAGAGGACATTAACAATATGAGGTATAGTTAAGCCCTCCGTTGTTAAATTGATTTCGTTGTAAAAAAAAATTATTAAATTCTTCTTTGTCTATCCCATTTTCCCAATTAACTTCTTGGGGTTGTGGGGCAGTGTGTTAGTCTCCATCTGTACTAAA